>CAMPQE020000272.1:0-60923 GCA_946902985.2 Meconema thalassinum | reverse complement strand
ATGGCTTTTCGCCGCTATGGATTAGCATGTGGGTCTTCATATTTCCTTTATGGTTAAACTTGGCTGCGCATACGTTACATGAGAATGGCTTTACGCCGCTATGGATTGACATATGACCCTTCAAACTTACTCTTTGAGAAAATTTGGCTTGGCATACCTTACATACATGTGGCTTTTTGCCGCTATGGATTAGCATGTGAACCTTCAAACCATCTTTCCGCATAAACTTGGCTTCGCATACGTTACATGGATGTGGCTTCACGCCAGTATGGATTTGCATATGTCTCTTCACAGTGCCAATTTTGGTAAATTTGGCTCCGCATACGTTACATGCATATGGAGTCTTACAGCTATGGAGTTTCATGTGTTTTTCAAAACAATTGCTGGTAATTGTTCTTTCGCATACGGCACATAAATTTGGCTTCTCCGCTCTGTGGATTAGCAGGTGTCTCTTTAAAAGTACTTTGCTGGTAGATTTGGCATTGCATAAGCAACATGAATAAGAGTGCCTGAAACGAGGAATTGTACCAGATTAGTGGAAACACTCAAAGGTATAATGCTGAACAAGGTTAAGGGTAGCACGGCTGACGCAAATGCATACAGGGGCATTGCGCTGGAGAACACACTACTCAAGATCCTTGCAACACTACTGGGCAAGCGTCTTAGAGATATCATAGATGAGAAAATTCCTGATTCACAATTTGGTTTCAGATGTGGGAGATCTACGACATTAGCTGTACAGTGCCTCCAATCCGATATAGACCTTGCCTTAGCAAACCGTGGGGGAAAACTTCATGCAACACCAAGGCGTTTGACACTATCAACAGTTCCAACCTAATGAAGAAGTTGAAAACCGCCTTAGGACAAGATTGTCAATTGCCTATTATCAATCACTAAAGACCTTCTCACTAACAACTAGGGGCCGCGATAACCTCGATGTTAGGCCCCTTAAAACAACAATTATCATCATCATCACTAACAACTGGGAGGAAATACATGATGGCATAGAAGAGGCAAGCCTGACTGAACAAACTGTTCGGGTATTGCAGGGGGACCCACTAAGCCCCTTGGTCTTCATCTTAGCTAAGGCAGACATCGTCGACGCAATAATACCCGACAATGTGAACTTACTCATGTATGCGGACGACATGGCATTGACCTCGGCTTCAGAGGACGACTTGCAGAAAACCTTCAATCGGTTAGCGAAATGGGCACAAGGAAACGACCTATCATTGAATGAAGAGAAGACAGTGTCCATGACCTTTCGGAGAGGGGAAGACCCGACACTTTCTGCACAGGAGAAACACCACTTAAGTCAGTCACCAGCTTCACGTACCTAGGAATTACCCTTCAGTCACAGGGAACATTTTTCACACTCCTCATAAAAGACAGAGCCAGCGCCGCGACGAGATCAATAAATTATACAAAGTCAATAGGCAAACTTTATTTGGAAACAGCCCTACGACTGTTCGAACCTAAGTGAACCTGTTGCAACTTGCGGATTGGAAACAATTTGGACATATCTGAAGGAGACGCACCTCAAAGGGATATAAAAGCTGAAGGCCACCAACTTGAAAAGGGTGCTCTGTCTTTCCAAATAGATGTTAGGCCCCTGAAAACAACAATTATCATCATCATCATCATCTTTCCAAATACACACTTTCACGGCTCGTGTATGAATTGACCAGAGAGCCCTTCCTTATAGAAGAGCTGCGACTGAAACTCCTACTACCAGCGACGACAGCCTACCATGACTCACTGAGCTACATGAGTAGAAAATCCTGATTTGGGATGATTTCTAAGCTACTGACGCCATGACCAACCGTGAATGGACGCAGGGAGGATATGAACTTCGCCAAGCAGTGACAAGACTCTCCGTGCACGAATTTCACCTAAAGCTGTGCAGTACCCAGAGTTTTCACGAGACCTGCATGAACTGTATATGCGCGAGGTACGGAGACAAGTGAGCGAGATACCATGTATTTAACAGTAGGATAGGAACAGAATCGCTGGTGAAATTCTGTTGTGAATAAGACTTGGAATCCCTGTACTACAACATCAAATGACCAGTTTGGCTGCAATGAACTTATCATTATATAACAACTCGCCGATATGCATTGGCCTGTGTGTTTTCCAGCGATCTGTCCTCGAAAATGTAGCTCCGCTACAGCTCCTAAAATGTTTGGCTTCAATTTTTTTTAAAGTAAATTTTCCAATCGATGCAGTGTTAGTCTTCCGCTATTATTTAATGCATAAATCATCCTAGCAGCAGGATTCAACGTATCTGGACATATCAACCTGAAATAGTTAGTACTAACAGTATAATAATAATATTGTCAAGATATAAGGATCTAGGTAGTGAAATTATAATCGGTACAACATTGATTAATATTACTACCAGGAAATAAGTCCTCAAGAATTGAAGCGTATGCGGGAAAAACGTCTATGTTACAGTGTGTGTAAATGGAACATAGACCTTTGTTGCCATGTACGCTTCAACTATAGGGAACTGTTTGCGTTTTTGCTCCCCATTAATATCTATTTCATTTTTGATTGTCATGTACATATTTGTATATACTGTATATGTAGAACATTTGTACCATACGAAAATAAATAATAGTTTCATACAGTCTGAATATTTAACAATTTCATACATGGTATATGGGATTTTACGGCCAGTGAATTAAAACTCAGCAATTTTTAGCCTATTTTCATTTCATGAAAAAAATAGGCTTATGTGATCACCCTTTGTCCAAGTGTGTATGTGCGTATGTGTGTGTGTCTGTCTGTGGGTCCCCCTGTAATAACTTCTAAACGACTGGAGCAATTTCAATGAAACTCGATGAGGTCATAGCATCATTTTTGCCGACTCCGAACGTGCCCTTAAAATCGTATTACGTCTCACCAATCCAACATGGCGGCTGTGCGAAATATTTCACCAGCATGCAATATCTCCCAAACCATTACCGATATCACCCTGACATTTTTACGGTGATAAAATGCTTTATTAGAAGTTCACCTATGTGACTTTCAAATACCTGGTAACTACAAAACTAACATGGCGGCCAAGCGAAGTTGAGACATTTTAATAGACCTTTCTCGCGATTTAACCATCCAAACGCGAAACTTGGTACAGCAAATGTCTATACACATTGTAATGCACTGACATCCAATTTAGTTCAATTGTTTACATAACCTAAAGATGGCCGCCGTGCAAATTATATCACCGGCATTCTATATCTCCAAAACTATTACTGATATCACCCTGAACTTTCCTACGGTGATAAAGGGCACTACCACAAACTCATATATGTACGATTCAAAAACCTGCCAAGTAAAAAACAAACATGGTGACCAAGCGAAGTTGAATTGTTTTAATAGACTGTTCTCGCAAGTGAAATATGGTAGAGTAAATGTTTATACATATTGTAAAGCATTGACATCTAATTTACTTCAATTGTTTACATAACCTCAAGATGGCAGCTATACGAAATTTTAAAATTAAGTTCCTATTACTTGTGTCGTAATCATGCGATCGAAGTGAAGGTTTGAATAATGAACCTACGCAATAATTTTCCATTAATGGTACATAACTCTAAGACCTATAAATTGTGCCCGTCTGTCCACCTGGGATGGACAGGTGACCACATGCAAGGCATCATGAACGCAGTGTCAGCACGACATCAATCTCAGGGCGTTCTGGGCTGGGCTATATATTACTGCACACCGCATTCATGCTCCCCGTAAAGGAAAAGGAAAGACGTCACAACACAGAACATGTTGAGATAAAACCAATTCACCAATAATGTAGTCACTAAATATTGCTTATAGGCAATAGCAATAATAATAATAATAATCACTTCCTATTTTGAATATGCATCTCGGAAAATAAATCATAGTCTCTTCTTGAATGTCCGTTGGTTTGACTATGTTTGAAAAACCACACGTTGCTCTTTTACTCTATACATGCGAGATTGCATAATTGCTCATGTCAGGAAAAGAAATATTCTAATTTACCGTCTTTGGTTTCAGTTTATATTTGAGTCCTATTCACATATTTACATGGATTATATACAACATCTTGAGGTTGTTTCAAATCCGCGCTTCACTACTACGATGAAAACACACACATACACTTTATAATGACACTCCTTAGCGCGGCCTGTCCAATTGCATTACATTGGTTATTAATCTCACGGCAAAATTAGGAACAATAATAATAATAATAATAATAATAATAAAAATCGTCGGCTTCAAAAGTAGCCTCAGATATCTTTTTCTAATTTCAGGATTATATTATTTAATGAGGGGATCTACAGCACTGAACAAGAATTTAATATTAGCCGTCATGAAAAATCTGCATGAGGATAGACGTGACGTCATTACATTTAAAATAAATCAGTGATCTAATATAAGTGTATTTCATGGGATTACTTTGGATTTGGAATACCATTTGAAGCACTGTCATTACTATGGGACAGGATATCACTCCCGCAAGCTCCCATTTTATTTTCAAAACAAGCAGCATTATGTGGATCAGCATATCACTCCCGCAAACATTCACTCAATCAAGGATCAACACCTCAATCTAAACCAACTTTCTAAAAGTGCATTGACACACAATATCATCATTAAGCTTCATTTCTAAATATCCAATAATATTGAAGATCGTGACATCCCAGATTTTACACAATCAACCATTTGTTTATAACCATAATTTAACATATTCATCGTAATCATTTATATTTATGATCGTCAAGAAATATTACTTTTACTGTTTTTTTTAATCAAAATTCAGGTGTTCACCTATTATGAATATATAGAGATTTTTATTATTATCATCTTTTAGAAATTATGTTCTGGTATACAGAAAAATAATGCGAATGCATCTAACGTGTCATAAATCTCCTGCATTTATATAAATGGGGTAGGACATCCCATATTATTTATTAGAATTAAGAGTGAAAAATATTGAGGAGCCACCTCATCTACAGGTCTAAGCGACTTAAAGAAATATACGTCGAGAAGTATGCTTCTTCTTCTTCTGCGGTGTTCAATCCGAAGATTGGTTTGTAGCAGCTTTCCATGAACTCCGGTCTGTGGCTAGTCTCTTCATGTCCAAGTAATTATCACAACCTTTGTCGTGAAAAATTTGTTTTATGTATCCCAGCCGTGGTCTACCTCTACAGTTCCTTCCTTCCTCATTGCCCTCCAGTATTGTGTGCAGAAGACTTTCATGCCTCAAGATATGTCCAATCCAATTGTCTCTTCGGTGAGTAAGCATATTCCATTAACATGGCTTCTCTCCAATCCTCTTCAGTGTTTCTTCATTACTGATTTTGTCCACCCATGGAATTTTTAGTATTTTCCTGTAGCACCACATTTCAAAGGCTAGTTTTCGTTTCTTATCAGTCAAGCTAAGAGTCCAGGTTTCACTACCTTACAACAGTACGCTCCACACATATATCTTCACAAGACGTTTCCTGAGGCTCATACTAATGTTATTGCATGTAAAGAGCTTTCCTTTCTTGTTGAATGCTATTTTGGCTTGGTTGATGCGGCTGACTATTTCTCTTCTACTTCTTCCATCTGCTGTTATTTTGCTACCAAGATAAGTGAACTCCTGTAAACTTGTCAGCTGTTCTCCATTTAAAGTACAACGAGGAGGTTCATACTGCCGGCTTCAGAGAAGAACTTTGGTTTTCATTTTGTTGATCTTCATGTTATATTTGTTAAAGGTGCATTCCATTTCTGCTAATGCATAATTCAGATCATCTTCGTTTTCTGCCAGGACTGCGATATCATACGCAAAGCGAAGCATGGTAATTCTTTCACCTTGAATCTTGAGACCTCCAGTCATTGGCAAATTATCATTTACTTCATCTATTGCTTTTTGGATGTATGCATTAAAAAGAATTGGTGAGAGCGAACAACCTTGCCGAACTCCTTGCTTAATGTTGGCCTCTGTTGTGGAATCTCCACATCGTATAACGGCTATCTCGTCTTCATACAATTTCCAAATTGTCCTCCTGTCCTTGTACTTAACACTCAGTTCTTTCAACACCATGAATAGTCTATTCCACTCAACCTTATCAAATGCCTTCTCCAGGTCTACGAAAGCAATGAATGTATCAAGATCTCTTCTTAGTCGTTTCTCTATAATCATTCTTAAAGATAGGATTGCTTCTCGAGTCCCTCTACCCTTCCTGAATCCAAATTGATCTTCTGACAACGCCAACTCTACCTTTCCTTCAATGCGTTTCAAGATAATGCTGGTGAGTATGTTAGAAGCATGGGTTACAAGGCTTAATGTGCGATATTGGTCACATCTATTAGCAGATGATTTCTTTGGAATGGGCACTATGACACATTTCCTAAAGTCCGATGGGATATGTCCCGTGTTCTACATTTCACAAATCAGATCAAATAGGGCTTTCTTCACATTGCCTCCAGTGGCTTTTATCAGCTCTGCTGGTATATCATCAACCTCGGATGCCTTTCCGTTTTTCAGCCTTTCCCTTGCTTGATTAAATTCATTCAGGAGTATGCAACCTACAATAATTATAACGAAGATTATTAACTAATAGGAAAGTGAATCGGTTTATCGGAAACAATGGTAACTGACGGCTCAGAAAAATGTCTACATTAGTCGGAAGTCTTCTATCCCAAGAGTTCTGTGGCGGTTGGAGATCCCTCGGTGCGGATCGAACCCGGGCACCACAGACCCGTGAAGACTGCACGCTAAGAAATGGACATATCCCAGCGTTCGCCTCACTCTTCGTTCTCGTCCACAGAAATATGCCTTTAACGGCATTGCTCTTGTTCCCCATCTGGCAATCCCGGTATCGTTCCCCTCACATAGCGCCGCTCTAGCCGCTAGTCATGTTCGAACATTGGGGCAGTGACGTTACCATCTTATGTGGTCGTTTCCAACTATTCCACGAATGCACACACGGCATTCTGTTAACGTAGCCCACAGTTTATGGAATGTCTACTTATCCTGACTGTCACTTATATGTTCGGGTTGATTTTACAGGGAAGGATGATGATAATAACTCCTGGCAAGAATGTCTCCCCTAAGAATGGTCTAATTCTGGCACGAAATTCCCAAGATATAACGTAGGCTATCAGGGTAGCTCAATATCACGTTACATTCAGTCATGAGGTTAGTTCATAAATGGTGCGCACTTGGTAGAAGTTACACACAGTAAATTGTCAGTCACTTGTATAAAACAAGTTCACATTCACATACCTGTAATTTCTGAAGTATTCTCAACATGACGACTCATCACAATCACCATGATAATAATAATAAGTTTCGTAGAACACGATAACACTTGACTTTTCACCACTGGTGCGAAAAATAGGACTATGTCCCTGGACATTATGTCAGAGTGACATGGAAACGTTGTTGTGGCTGCCTAGCCTCGCGGAGTAGGTGCGCAGTATAACGGCGTAGTATAACAGCGTAGCGACGAGTGACACAATCGACAAGCTTCACCGTATAGACGGATGAAAGCACACACGTGACCTGACCTCCAAAGGGCCATTTTATATACAGCCACAAGGTTACATATCGATGGCTGTGGTCGCATTACGTAATGCGATATCTCCTATTCTATTGGTCCTCACCGTGGAATACTCTGGAAGGATATTAATTTCAATAGAAACATCATGAATAAACTGAATAATTATTCCAAATATAATTCTGAAGTGCTGGTGCCTTCCTCTCCTTTTATCCAAATGCAAACAAGCATTTGAGTTCCAACATTCCCTGGCTGCGCTCAAGACATGCGCTTCTTCCAAACCATGGCGAGTCAACAGCTTGTCGCAGCTCTGAGGACGTCCCAGCGCGCTCGCTTCAAATCACGCCCATCCATTCCATTGTAAAAGGGCACAACTTATAACAATCCAATATGGCAACCATCCGAAATATTTAGTCAGTTCTCAATATCTACGAACCTTTTAGAGCAATCAAACTGATGTTTTTAATTTTCATAGAGGCTATGAACATACAGTAAGTTCACGTATAGGACTTTCAATAACATGGCGAGCACAAATCCAACATGGTGGCGACGCGAAGGATAAATATTTAAATGGATGTTTCTTGCGATTTAACCATCCGAGTGCAGTGAAACTGGTACGGTAAATGTACTGTATATAAAAATGTTAATCCACTGGATCTAATTTATTTCAATTGTTTTCAAAATTTTAAAATCACGTTTTTACTTCTTGTGTCCTAATTATGCGATTGAAGTTTGAATACTACTCGTACACAATAATCTTCATGCAATAGTGCATAACTCTAAGACCTACATATATAAAAATCCAACGGCTCGCAATATCTACGAATCTATTACAGCAATCAAACTGAAATTTTGCATGTTGATAGAGGTAATTATCATAAGTAGGATATATGAAAATAGGCTTTACTTTTTCACGGAACTACTTGTTATACATAAGATGAGATCACCTTTTGGCCCCGTGTGTGTGTGTGTGTATGTCCCCTAATAAAATATAAACAGCTTGAGCTATTTCAATGGAACTCGGTAAGGTCATAGTACCATTATGGCCGACCCACGACTGCCTTACCAGTCCAACATGGCGGCTGTGCGGAAGATTTTACCGGCATTCTATATCTCCTAAACTATTATTGATATTACCCTGAAGTTTCGTACGCTGGTAAAGGGCACAGCTACAAGTTCATCTATTGCAGTTTCGGAAACCTGTTAACTACCAAACAAACATGGCGGCCAAGCAAAATTGAAACATTTAAATAGACTTTTCTCGAAATTTAACCATCCGAACGCAGTGAAACTTGGTACAGCAAATGTTTATACACAATGCTCTGTCATCTATTTTCGTTCAATTGTTTATATAACCTCAAGATGGCAGCTGTACGAAATTTTAAAATTAAGTTGATATTTCTTGTGTCCTAATCATGCGATCTAATTCAACGTTTGAATAATGAACCTATGAAATAAACCTTATCTAACAATACAGAACTCTATGGCCTACATATATTAAAATCCAACAAAGCAACCGTCCAAAATATTTAGACGGTTCTAAATATCTATTAATCTAAGACAGCAATCAAACTGAAATTTTGCATGTTGATAGAGGCAATTAACATAAGTAGGATATATTAAAATAAACTATTTAGTTCTTCTTGGAACTACTTGTTCTAAGTTTGTGCTGTGTCTTGCGAGGGGTTTCGCCCAGGACTCCAAGCTGGCTCATCAGCGGTCTCTTGGTATCTCCATACAGACCCCTACATGAAAAGCGAACTGCGCGCGAATTCCCTATTTATGAAGCGCACCTGTGCCTCTTTACTGCGAGAACTAAAAGCTCAAACAGCCATTACCTCCCTATGAAGGCTTCCAAAAAGATGATATATTGGCTTCAATAACAGGGAACTGTTTCCGTTTTCAGTCCCCATTAATATGTATTTCATACAGTCAGAATATTTTACAATTTTATGCATAATCACCACACAATAAAGTGTGCCTTGTCGGAGAGTATTGGGATTGTATCTTACCCGCCACAATCTTCCGATCAAAAGACATTCTTACGTGCGGAGTGCAACAGAGGACAGGGTGTTAAGTTTCCACTCGCCTTGACTTTCACCCATGGATACCCGATGTGCATGTTAAAGTATTAGCGTCAATTTTTGCGCATAATTGAGGTGAGTTTTGGAACAGGCGGCTAAAATGCCTAGACAAAAGGATACATAATTGTGGTTGTGTTTGTTATTGATTTTGTTGTTGTTATTGGCGCAGTTGTTTGAGATTCAATGCAGCACTCCATTCTTGATATTGCGCTGTTTTTACGAGATAATGTGATGCAACACACTGTACTACATTTCTGTAATGCTTGTTTGCTTATTGTTACTACGTCTTCATACATGTAAACATGTGTGATTCTGTACACAAGTGTTGCATTATTCGCAACATTTCTTATGGTTGATTTCTCATTGGGTGGTGGTTGAACTTACCGTGGTGTAATATTCTGACACTATTGCAATTGTCTCTGTAACCGTTTTTCTATTGGCTCCACGTATATTTTGGGAGGGATGAATCATGTTGTTTTCTCCCCTCCTCCTAGCCACGCAGTGCGTCACGCCTAGGCAGCCGGCACAGTTCATATCCTCGCCGCTAGATCGGGGCTTCATTCATTCCATTCCTGACCCGGTCGGAGACTGGAAGCAGGCTGTGGATTTTCATTTTCCTAGCCACGCATTTCAGATTTGCGAGGCTTCTGCTCGCGCATTAACCCTCGCTCTTAGCCAACGAACTGTCATAAGAAGCAGCCATGTGTTTGGGCGCTGGTCCACATTTCACAACCAACCGCACTAAGTACAACTTCAATGTTTATTTAAATTACTATCCTATAAATATTTCACTTCCGTGTATTTATCGATATATTTATTTTCGTTTGTGCTCTTTCGTACTCTGTTGAACATTATCCGTAAAACCGCATTCCGTTCCATACAATGTCAAGACATTTGGTGAGTTTTCTGCTTTGTTTATTGACGTTATCCATTACGTAACTGTATAATATTGAAACTCTGTATTGTACGTCGACCCCTTATTATACACGATACAACAGGGTCGGGGATGAGATGCGATTAAAGTCTATCTGGTGGATGGTTCTCACGGCCGAATGCCCTTCCTAACGCCAACCCCATGAGAGGAGTTAATGAGAGATTAAATGAATGAAGATGAATGAAATTGGGCAAGGATGAGAAAGGAAGAGGTCGTGGCCTCTCAGAAAGTATCGTCCCAGGGTTTGAAAATGGGAAACCACGGAAAACCATTACAAGGACGGCTGACGGTGGGGCTCTAACTCACGTCCAGTTGAGTCCACAGAGAGCTTGGCCCCATGGCCTAGCGCTGCACTTTTTCGAGCATAGCTACTCCAGGCTGTAATATTGAAACTCTAAGATTTGAAAGTACTGTAATACTGTGTGTTTCCTTTTTTCTTATCAGCCTACCTTTCAATTTTTCTAAAAAGGGGAAAAGGTTGACTTATGAAATCGATCCAGGCGAATGTCCCTATCTACTCATAAACGCCCGCAGCTATAAAAACCAAATTTGGTATGAATAAAGGTACATACACACGTATCTCACGGCCATTTTGTAAATTAAGTCAGCACTACCAACTGCTGAAAAATCGCAATTGAAATTCGAGCTCTATGTTGGATATATTGGAAGGTGTGCATGGGAATTGCTCCAAAATTGACACACATACGGATAATGTTATATCAGATAAGTTTACAAGAACTCATACATAACAGTGTTGCCAACATGATTCTATGTCTGTTGATAAGTCCAATTCGTATATACATGTAACTTCCATGCTATCAATTGGATCTCAAGCAATTATCGTACCGTGATTTGAGCACCGGAGCATATATTAATAGAAGTTTTCCTTAGTGCGAAAGGGCTGCCAACTAATTAAAAATTCACTCTATACATTTGTATCCTAATCTCAATATACCAGAAATTATGCAGGCCAACATTTCTAAACATTCCATACATATACTGCCTGCAAATGTAGATTAATTTTCGATAACCAATATACGACAGTGCTGACAACATGATTCAATACGTGCTAATAGGTTTACTGCTTAGTTACATCTAACTTCTTTACTAACAGTAGATTAATTTCTTTCGAAAAAGGCACTTATATAAATATAGATCATTAAATTTCAATTTAAGTTTGAGCATCCCATACATGGCAGTGATGCCAACCTGATATAATGCATACTGATAAATTCAATGTTTAAATATTCAGAATTACCAGGTCTAGCAACTGTTGATATACGGTGCCTTCATTTTTAAAATATAGTTTCAGTAGATCACAGAGAATGCAGGCAAACATATCTGAATATTGCAACATAAAGAACACAATATTCAAGATTAAATTTGGAGCAACCCACACATGGCAATGTTGCCAACATGTTTCTATGCGTGCCTATAGGTTCAATGTATAGCTGCACGAAAATTCCATACTAACAATTGGCTTTCATCCAAATTTTGTGAGTGCAATGTATGAATTCGGATATATAATTGTGCTTAATATAAGACTCAGCAGGGCTGTAAACTGTGTATAATAATCTCCTTTGCCCTCTATATTCAATATCTTGAAATATGTATACGGTACACACTGCAAATTAAGCAATATGTATGTCCAAGATTCTTTAGTCATATTTAGAGTAAATCGTCAGAATGAGTGTTACCAATATAAATCTATGGTAGCGTACAAGACCAACGATTAACTACATATAACTCCCATACTAACAAGTGTATTTCAACCAAATGTAGTTTGTGTAATGAATGTCTCAATGGATCTAAATCGTTATGCCTTTGAAGTCATCACGGCTACCATCTGTAGATAAATGTTCTCCATAAATTTGAACCCTAGTCCCAATGCATGCAGGCAACAGTACAAAATTTGGCACATGTGCATAAAATATATGTTTGCAGATTCATTTCGAACAACCCATGCGTGCCAACATAATTCTACCCGTGCTGATAGGTTCAATGTTTAACTTCAGGTAACTTCCATAACATTAATTGATAACTTAAAAATTTTATATATTGAGTGTATGTAGTAAAGGATATAATAGTGTACATATTGAGAGGCAGCAGAGCTACCAACTCTCTCTAAGGATTTGAGCTGTATCCGAGAATCTATGGAAATAAACTATTTCAAGATATTATACAAGTATACTTTAATTTTTATTGCATTCATTGTTCGAAAACTCTGAATGGGAATGGATAGTTTTTGGGCAGTAAAATAAATCCACTTAAGTAAGACCATGACGAAAATAAATATGTCCAATGACAAATATATAAAGAGGATAACTTATTAAAATCCAACATTTTAATTTGCATACATTAAAACAATAGTTTCCCTTATTATATTGTCCACTTACTCATTTGGATGATTTCTACTTGCATCATTCTCTTCATCATGGGTTTCTTCTTTTATAACCTAGCGACAAAAAATTAATCATTAGTTTCAGAACTATCATCTTAAGCTTGTACACAATTAGTATTAAATAATGTAAATTTACAGCACAGCTCAACTTGAAGAAAGGGTAAAATATAATTTGTACAACTGACTGATATTACTTTCTAATTCTGCATTAAACAAGTCTTATCTAGATCCATAACTTATCAAAATCATCACTACTTTAAGGGTCTAGTAAACATAAGTGTGATAGAAAATGTGGAGAACAGAGCTTTGAAGGAGATAATAGGCTTACGGAGTGAAGAAAAAATATGTATTAAAGAATTTCTAGCAGTAAAACTATATGGGGCTTTTACCTTACTAGTCCAACCTCTTGTCCCATTTCAGTCACTTGCACATCACTTACAAGTGACTTGGCCCTAGATAGTTCTACCAGCAAAACTTGTATATATATATCACTCACATTATGTCATGTAAACAATATTCTACAAGAACATTTTCACAAAACATAGCACAATTTTTGATTATGGCTGCTAAATTTGCGACAAATTCGAGTAAACCAATTGCAGTAAGTGCAACTGGAGAGACTATTTAACATACCTTTGCCATTACCTAATGCTTCCTACTGCAAGCAGTAGGCCTACTGTATTCATATTATACATCAACAGCAGTTAGTAGATTCACAGGAATAACCTTCCCTTTTGTCCGCGCTGCCAATAAAGGTGAAATGTAATACGAAAAGCCAAGATGTGTTCCCTTCATAAGACTGGCCAGATCAGGATCAGGTGCCATCAAGTCGGCGTCGACTCCTAGCGACTGCATGGATGGACTGTCTCCAAATGATACGGTCTCCAGCCATATACTTTAGATCCCTCAGTGACATATTCATGTTGGATTTGATGGAGTCGATCCATCTCAATGCTGGCCGCCCTCGTCTCCAAGACCCTTCCACTTATCGAAGCATAATTGTCTTTTCCAACGAATCAAAACGACTCATAATGTGTCCAAAATATGACAGCTGTAATCGTGTTATTAATGCTTCAAGAGACAGATTTGGTTTGATTTTTTGAATCACCCATACATTTGTCTTCTTGGCTGTCCAAGGAATACGCAGTATCCTTCTCCAACACCAGAGCTCAAGATCATCAATATACTTCCTAACTCGTTTCCTTATGGTCAAGCTTTCGCAACCATATGCAGCTATGGGAAAGACTAGTACCTTAACCATTCAAAGTTTAGTAGGCAAAGAAACATCGGAACACTTGAAGATCTTATCCAGGCCTTTAAAAGCTGCTCTTCCTAGGCCAAGTCTTAGGCGAATCTCTTGACTGCTTGAGCCACTACTACTAATGGTTGATCCCAAAAAACAGAACCTATTCACCTCTGTGATTATCTTATTATCTATCATAATGTTTGATGGTAAACCTGTTGTCATTAGTTTTGTCTTGTTGATAGTCAAGTACAAGCCTATGGTTTCACTCAGTTCTTTAACTTTCATAATGATATCATCGAGCTCTTCCTTGCTTTCAGCAACCAAAGTGGTGTCATCTGCATACCTCAAGTTGTTTATATTCAATCCACAAATCGTAAAATCATAAGGTGACTCATCCAATCCAGATTTCCTCATGATGTAC
This sequence comes from Meconema thalassinum, assembly GCA_946902985.2. NCBI lineage: Eukaryota > Metazoa > Arthropoda > Insecta > Orthoptera > Tettigoniidae > Meconema > Meconema thalassinum. Next base: position 46,311 of record CAMPQE020000272.1, on the reverse strand, counting down.
TCAGCATACAGATTGAATAAGTAAGGCGAAAGTATACAGCCTTGTCGCACACCTTTACTAATAGGGAACCACTCTGTTTCACCATGCTCAGTTTTAACATTGGCTTCTTGTCCCAAATATAGGTTAAGCATCAGGACAATGAGATGTTCAGGTATGCCCATCTGTCTAAGTACATTCCAAATCTTCGCATGATTCACACTGTCAAAGGCCTTCCCGTAATCTATAAAGCACATGTACAGCTCCTTCTGGCCTAGGTGGTGTTTAAACCTCCTGGTTGGATTTATTCGTAAACCTTTGTTGTTCTTGTAGCTAATCATGTCCTGCCAAATCGAACAGCAATATACAGAGTGTTTCAGAAGGAATAGTATATATTTTAGGAGGTGGTAGTATAGATGACTTGCACACAAAAAATCCATATAACATGTGTCCCATTTGTGTTGCGTACAGAGATACAACTGGTGGTATTTAACCCCAAAAATGTAAAGCCAGTGAAAATGAGGACGTTTAAAGTTTCAAAAACTTCACCACCAATGCATTTTGCACTTCTCACCACGTGTAGCTCTTCGGAGGGCGTTCTTTGATGAGGGCTGCACTATGCATAATCCGAACGACCAACTCTGCTCTTGTGTAAACTTCTTCTTTTTAGACTTCGCTTTCCAACCATCCCCACGGTCAAAAATCCAAAAGAATAAGGTCCGGGGATTTTGGTGGCCAAGAAACGTGCCCTTATCTCCCTATCCATCTTCCTGGGAATGTTAGGGTTAGATGTTGTATCACCAGACGACTAGAATGTACAGGAGCCCCATCATACTGAAAGAACATACGCATTCTTGTAGCCAATGGAATCTCTTCCAATAATGCTGGAAGTTCATTTCCAAGAAAGTGTAGATAATGGGGTCCTGTTAGACGATGCGCTAACAGAACAGGCTCAATTAACTGATTGTCAATCAACCCTCACCACACATTTACAGAGAAGTGTTCCTGAATATGTTTGTCCACAATGGCATGTGGGTTTTCTTCTGACCACTGATGTTCATTACGAGTGTTGTTAATGCCGTCACGACTGAACGTGGCTTCACCAGTGAAAATAACAAATGGGATTACTTGGCGATTTGCATGTATCCAACGACAAAATTCCAATCGTCTATCTGCATCTCCTGCTCGAAGGTGTTGAACGGGCTGGTAATGACACGGATGCAGCTCGTGCATACGTAATGTCCGCCATACTCTTGTACATAGAGCACTGATGCGTGCAGAAAGTCTACGTGTACCAACACACGAAACGACAACTGCTCTGGTTACATACCAACGTCTGTATCTCGGTACGCAATAAAAATGTGACTCATGTTATATGGAATAATTTATTGCAATTCATCTACACACATCAAAAAAAGTTTTGCATCACCTCGGTTCCAAGAGTTCCGGAACCGTTAAATACAAAGGGAATAGAGATCAACACAAACAACATTTCAGCTCGTTTTATTGCTCATGAGACCCACACATTGCATGTTGTACCATCATACAGCTAGACTTTCAGCATTTGTGGTCCAGATTGCAGTACACACCACTACCTCTAATACCCAGTAGCACGTCCTCTTGCATTGATGCATGCCTGTATTCGCCGTGGCATACTATCCACAAGTTCATCAAGACACTGTTGGTCCAAATTGTCCCACTCCTCAACGACAATTCGGCGTAAATCTCTCAGAGTGGTTGGTGGGTCAAGACGTCCATAAACAGCCCTTTTCAACATATCCCAGGCATGTTCGATAGGGTTCATGTCTGGCGAACATGCTGGCCACTGTAGTCGAGCGATGTCGTTATCTTGAAGGAACGCATTCACAAGATGTGCACGATGAGGTCGAGAATTGTCGTCCATGAAGACAAATGCCTCTCCAATATTCTGCCGATATGGTTGCACTATGGGTCGGAGGATGTCATTCAGGTATCGTAAAGCCGTTTCGGAGCCTTCCATGACCACAAGTGGCGTACGTCGGCCCCACATAATGCCACCCCAAAACATCAGGGAACCACCACCTTGCTGCACTCGCTGGACAGTGTGTCTAAGACGTTCAGCCTGACCAGGGTGCCTCCAAACACGTCTCCGACGATTGTCTGGTTGAAGGCATATGCGACACTCATCGGTGAAGAGAACGTGATGCCAATTCCGTGGGGTCCATTCAGCATGTTGTTGGGCCCATCTGTACCGCGCTGCATGGTGTCGGGGTTGCAAAGCTGGACCTCGCCATGGACGTCGGGAGTGAAGTTGCGCATCATGCAGCCTATTGCGCACAGTTTGAGTTGAAACACGACGTCCTGTGGCTGAACGAAACGCATTATTCAACATGGTGGCATTGCTGTCAGGGTTCCTCCGAGCGGCAATCCGTAAGTAGCGGTCATCCACTACAGTAGTAGCCCTTGGGCGGCCTGAGCGAGGCCTGTCATCGACAGTTCCTGTATCTCTGTACCTCCTCCATGTCCGAACAACATCGCTTTGGTTCACTCTGAGACGCCTGGAAACTTCCCTTGTTGAGAGCCCTTCTTGACACAAAGTAACAATGCGGACGCGATCGAACTGCGGTATTGACCTTCTAGGCATGGTAGAACTACAGACAACATGAGCAGCGTACCTTCGTCCTGGTGGAATGACTGGAACTGATCGGCTGTCGTACCCCCTCCGTCTAATAGGCCCTGCTCATGCATGGTTGTTCACATCTTTGAGCAGTTTTAGTGACATCTATGAACAGTCAAAGGGACTGTATCTTGGATACAATATACACAGTCAACGTCTATATGCCGGAGATCTGGGAACCGAGGTGATGCAAAACTTTTTTTGATGTGTGTATATAACCACATCCTAAAATATTTACTGTTCCTCCTGAAGCACCCAGTACAGGGAGTTTCTAAAATCCCATTACAGACATTGAGGGCTCGAAGAGGGGATCTACACGGCTAGGTTTAGCATAGGAACCTGTGTACGGAAAGGTACCGTCTTCCTGCTACCCGTTACCGGCACAAAAATCACTAAAGAACCTGCTCACAGCTCCCGCATTGTGGGTGCTCTAACCGACTCCTGCTGCTTGTCGTCTGGGTCCAATTACAGGTGGCCTCGGTGTGACGATCACCAACGTCAATACAGACGTGGTACCTCCGTAGTGTGTTCTGGTACACACGATCACCTATCCTTGGTCCTCCAAAATCCACCACAGCCATAATCCTAGGATTCCATCGAGTTCACGTAAACTTAGGTTTTCATGTGACCCCACAGGTGTCAAGTCAGTTGAACTTGCAGGCTAAGCAATCGGGTCACCACGACCTATCCTTTGTTTCTCAAATCTGTGAAGCAAATCGTCTCGCACCACCAGTGAAAAATGAGGTGCGCCATCGTGCTGAAACCACGCCGGCCCCGTGGTGTTGGGGTAGCGCGCCTGCCTCTCACCCGGAGGCCCCGGGTTCGATCCTCGGCTCCGTCAGGGATTTTAAAACTAACGTGAGGGTTGGAACGGGGTGCACTCAGCCTCTTGAGGACAATTGAGTAGCTGTCTGACAGTGAGACAGCGCCCCGATCACGAAAACCAAGATTAACGGCCGAGGGGACCCGACGCGCTGATCACGCATCACCCCAATATCTGCAGGCCGAACGGCTGGGCAGCGGTCGCTTGGTCGGCCTTAGCCCGTCATGGGCTGTATAGTGCCAGGGCTTGACTTTGTTGTTGTTGTTGTTGACTATATGGGACATCAGGTGATCGTTCAATGACGTACGTACTTTTGACAGTGGCGCAGAAAGTGCGGGAGATTTGAACGTGTGCTGTAGTGGTTTGTTACTGGTAGCGGGTACGTTTCCGGACACAAGTTCCTATGCTAATCTTAACCATCTTGGTCCCCACTACAAGCCCTCCAAGTCTGCGATTTCAAGTAGTGGAGTCAACGTGATTTCAAGAAAGAGTTCTGCACTGAATGACCTTATCAAAGGGTACAGTATATCCATGGGCATCCGGGCGTTCGCGACTGGCTACAAGGAAGAGAATGGAAAGGCACAGCATTGTGGTTTACGAAGTTTTGCATATCCACCGTCAATATGCATTTATGTTCTTACAATTAGTTTCTCCATGTGACTCAAGAATATTCTGTCACATTTGTTCATATCTCCAAGTATTTCGTTACCTTCATGCTTATGACATAAACTTTAAACATTTCCGCAATTGCCTGGAATTTAAGCGACAAGTCAGCGAAGATCAATTAATACAATACCACTGTGGAGGAAGTCAAAATCATTTCCGCACAAATTCCCGCATTATGGGATCTCGTACCTCTTCTTTGTTATGTTTACATTATTTTAGTCGACCACGGATCATTTGGTATACACGTATCATGAAAATACTGTAATTTCGTCATACAAAATACAAAGTTTACAACAGATAACAAATACAACATGATTGTGGTAAGGATAAGCTGACTTCAAATAATGTGCCCTTCAACTGTAAGAATTAAGATTTATCTTCCATTAGCTCAGTGGATAGCGTAAGGCATACATAGAGGGAGGTCATGGGTTAGAGTCCAGCACAAGTCGGACAATATAATACTATACCTTCCATCTACACGTCTTGTACTATCCATACTACACCAAACCTAATAACAGACAGCTTCCTTCTATCATCAGTATGGTCTGAATACACACTTTGGCAAACCCTTAATGGCAATGGTGAGAAGAAGATGGCAATCAGGTCATGTCCTTTATAAGGTGCAACAAGTAATAACCCAATAAGGTACTTACCTCTTTCAAATCTCCACCACTCACTAAAGATGGTCCTTCTAATTCGGTGCATGGATCAACCTCAGGTATAGAAATTTCTTCTAACTTAATATCCTCAATGAGATTAGTATCTTCCTGCAGAGAAAATAGTTGTTTCACAAACACGTTCCCTTGCATAGGTGGAGTTACATCATACACAGGCTTCCATCACTTTGAATACCTTCCAAACACAATGGGACATGCAAGAACTAGATCAGAAATTTCGTTCAGAATAGTCGTTCTGTTTCAGAGTTAACATCCCGGACTTGGGTAACTTCATCAGCTGATTTCCATATGCTGAATATTGTCCCCATTCACTTGTGCAGAAAGCGCGCCAAGATCCGAATGTCAGACCACGTGACAACAGCGAGTCAGTCTCCGAGATTGTAAGCTGAGTACAACTATGAAGACAGCGCATAGAAAAAGATACTTCTGAAGGCTATGAAATGACCGAGCAAGGCGTGAACTTCACTGGAATCACGAGATCAAAATTAATATTATAACGATGGACAATATAAGAAATTGAGTTAGAAATTGATCATACAATAATAGGATATACTTTATGTGGGAATATAGAATACTTGAAAAAAAAACAGAAGAAATTAGGAAGGGCGAGAAACTGATTGGCTACAGAACAGAGAAGCCAGAATTGCTACACTACGTACAACTCAGAATTTGTTGAATGTGTCAGAATGTGGAGTCATTTACAGTGGATAGAATAGAGTATAAGTTGTGAAATACAGTAGAGAATATGTCTTATTTAGTGTGGAATAAGATGAAGTTATGCGTCGGACAATTTAAAACATGACTGGTGTATTGACTGAACTTTGCGAATTGTGAAGTGCACGGTCAATGTTTGGACACTGATGGTTTGTGCACATTTCCCGCATGTGGTCATTTTAGTGTGTGTAGTTTGTACTATTAATGCTGTGCGGAATGGCAACTCAGTAAAAAGCACAGCCAATAAATATAACATTCCTAGAGACCGACTGAAAAGAAACACAACAGACAAATCAAATCTAGGAAGAAAGCCTCTATTCACGCTGTTAAAAATCCGCCGACATCGGCCGGGTTTGAACCCGTAATCATGTGCATAGAAGATCAGCATGCTACCAACTACGCCACCTATTGTTGTTTTGTTTGAAAATTTGGGACATGGCGGACATCATTGGCCGCGTTTTGATGATTATTGTAGTGAGTGTACTTTGAAATTGATTCCAGGCATTGGACGGTTGGCCGTTGTCTTGAACACGATACCGTTCCGACATTTTCATTGACATGAATTGATTGTTGTTGATGATTGATTTTAGGGGCTTTGCGACATCGTGATAATGTAGCCCCGTGTACTTGGGTGTGTGTAGAACTTGTCTAACTACCCGTGTAGCCAAATTGTGGGGGCCATATAATTTTGTGTAGCCTAATATATAGATGCAGGTGAGGATTGGGAAGGAGGCGGCCGTCGCCTTAAGTTGGGGACCATCCCGGCATTTGCCTGGAGTAGATGTAGGAAAACACGGAAAACCACTTCCAAGATGGTTGGACCTCTTCTCAGTTTTGCCTCACGAGGCTGGCTGACTGTACTCCGTTCCAGCAATCGGACCAGAATTAGGCTATATTTCATGGCAAAGTCGGGAATCGAACCCGAACCTCCGGGGCGACAGGTAATTGGATTATGTGGAGTATATACAAGCTCAAGGTCCTATAATTCAATAACGAATAGATAGTAATCCATTTAAACATTTGTCAGAACACGAATTTATTGACCGGTATCGTTTTCAATGGAAAATGCTCATCACATCATTAGAGATTTTTCTCCCATTTTAGACAGAAATACCACAAGGGGCTGTCCAATTCCTATTAGAAAAAAGGTGCTTGTAGCATTACGATTTTTTGCAAGCGGTACATTCAATCGTCAAACTGGTGATCTTGCAGAAGTTTCTGAATCATCAGCTTGACAGTACGTTCACCAAGTAGGCCTAACCGCGGCAATTTGTAGACGACTGAGAGCAGAATACAAACTTCCCTACCAATGATTATGCAGTTAATACAAAACAAAAATGTTATAGAAGATACGCTTTACCAGGTGTGTTGAGTTGCATAATTATATGGCTACGTGTCCCAATCGTTTGCCCATCAACCGGTGACAAAGAGGGTTATCGAAAACGAAAAGGCTACTTTTCCATAAACGTGCTTGCTGCTGTACAGTATCCCAGGGGTATGCACCCCTTGGAGACCATCCCCCCGGCATCTGGCTAAATCCCCTAAATGGCAACTCTTGGAAAGCCGGGGCAACATCCATTAATACCGTAAGGACAGCTTGCTACTCCATAAAGCAGCTCAAGCCTTACGTAATCATTACACTCAGCGACATAGTACTAACTGGGCCAATACATTGCTGACAGCAGGGCGTCAGAAGGTATAAGAAGACGTCCTAATGAGGTCAAACTCTCTCTCCATTGTCAGTGCTCCATCGAGACGGCCGAAGCTACGCTGGTGTCAACCGAGGTGAGTCAGTCAATCGTGTTCAGAATTCCTACTTTGTAACCTGTAACCCAACAACTTGTATCACATTATAAACATAATTTCATTCCCTACAAGGGACTCACTATCAGAATCACAGACCAATAAAACACTTGGTCCACACTCTACACTAGCATTACTGTTATACGCCTCTTTACATCCCAACGCCCTTCCTTATTCCCGTCACGTAAAGACGTGACAGACAGCAGTCTATTAGCGCCAACTTAAGTACTTTTGTATTCCCCGAGCCGGCCCGGCTGCAAGCGAGCAGCGCGTGCCACTCAGCTGATACAAGCAGATTCAATTACGTAATAAGCAGTCAGCTAAGCGACCAGTACAGCGACCCTTTGCAGTGGGTCCCATCCCTTCAAACGCTACCACATTATTTATAGGAACGCCCCCTAGTTCCTAGCACACCACAACACTATACACTGGTCAGCTTACCCTGACAAGGGAAGCTACCCTTTTAGGCACCACTTTATAAATTAGTACAACAACTCTCTCTTTTAGATCCACCCCCAAATAAGGGATCTAAAACACTGGTGGAGGCGCGGTCCTACGCATAGAGAAAAGGGACTCAACCAACGAGCCCTCGTAGGTAAAACGACCCCTTCCGTACCGCAAAAAGCCAAGCAAATAGTGAGAAAATTTTTCCCCCAGACATAAAGCACCATTTTTTTTGTGTGTGCTCCAAACTAGCTACACAGGGGAAATTCTTAACAAACCAACCCCCCAGCCCCATACAGAATCAGAGGAATATAAGAATACACTGTCAAAACACGCACAGATTTTTTTTTATTTTTCACATACACTCCATTCAACATGGCCCCCCTATACCGCCTAGCTGTGCTAAGGAGCATTGGGGAGTACCAGGAATTAATTGCCTGGCACAGAGTTTTTGAAACTAGGCAGGACTACCTCAGAAGGTTTCAGCAGTTCCTGCACGCCCAGTACATGCGGATCATAAGAGCCCTTGTCCGGCCAATCCGCAGTGCTAAGAATCGCAAGATTCGGGCGAAAATCCCCACCCTCCGCGCACAAATCATAAAAGCACACTGGCAACTACACTGTCGACACGAGTTTATGTTCCAACAATGGGAAACACTCATCACGGAACACAGACGGATAGGGACTCAGGACACAAAAGTCGCTGAACAGGCCATATGCCTCAATAGGCAGTACACCCAAATTTGGGATGAATACTGTGAGCTCCAAGCCAACAAGGCCATTTTTGAGTTCATGGTAGGGCCATCAGCCCACCCGAGAGAGGACATAAGCGTGGATACGCTGACTCGACAATTTGCGAGGATGTCCCTCTCGCCACGTACTGCCACAGAATGGAAGGAGTTCGCCGTGGCCACAGTCAAGAAGACGGCCAGGTTAGGCTCCAACTTACTACAAAATAAACCTAACACAAACACACGTCCTTCAGCTCCGGATCGGAAGGCAATTTTGCCAAACCGAGGGGCAGAGCCTAGAACAATCCCCTCGGAACAAAAGGACGAGAGGGAGTTGAAGCCAGGGCCATTAAACACACATGATATGACAGGGAAACAAAGGGACATAACCACGTCATGGGCTGACGACATAGAGCCCGCCCTACAGTATATAAAGCCTACATACACGTACACAGATAGGCTAACACATTGGCAGGAGTCGGCCGTGGCCACGGGCCGAAAAGCGGTCAGACTACACGCCACCACATTGCTAGGCCGGACACAAGCCATTAAGCGACCTTTACCGCCAGTTCAAAGGGCAAATTTGCCAGAACAAAGGCGAACACCGGTATTAGGCCCTAAGGATGCACGATATACGCACGAACATTTTGACCGGGCATTACCACACAGTACACGGGGATTAGGAAAGGTGTTCTCACCTACCCCACAAAACCACGCAGTCAGATATATCCACATTCCCGTAAAATCTACTAGGGCAGCGCCAAGCGCAATTAGGCCCGCGAATGCAGGTACATTTAAACCTATAGACACGCGCTACGGTGGAAGTAGGCCTAAGCTTACTTTGCTAGAAATTCCGCCGGAAGGTAGCAAAGGAACACCCCAGTGGATTCCAGAGGCCTATCATCTAATAACAGGGCAAAACCCTTCACCTTTCTGAGCACTGAAGCTCGAAAGAGGATAACGACTTCCACCAGGGCCACAGAAATAAACTAACATCGCTAACACCAACATTATAGGCCACATAAATTCTTTCATACGGGGGCGATAAGAAAATGGTCCAACAAGTACATAATAAACATAAAATCGCATATTTTTCTTTCTCATTTTATGTATATACAGTGCAATATAGCCAAATTAGAAGGAACAATTCTAAATCCTTCCTGTTTTTTTTTTCTCGGAACCATGGCATTTTCCTCTCAGGCCATCAATGGTTATTGGGCGAAGTGATTAACGCCATAACGTAAAGTCTCTAATATGCTAAGCCAAGTGGAAGCCAAGCAGGCGTCAGGCCGAAAAAGAGATATTTTGAACACAACTTAAGCATAAAATCACAGCATAAAGCTTAAGTGAGTCTTTCTAGTAGAAATGACTAAACGTTCTATGTTAGGGTTCCACAGTTTGATAGATTCTCCTGTTGCGGGCGAAAGCCGTAAGTGTGGCAGGAATTAAGAATCTCAAACTAACTTCAAAAATTTGGTGAGGTGTGCTTTAGCCAACTGAAAAGCCCAATTGCACATCGGGACGAGACACTGTCATTTTGGTGAGTTACAATTACTTTGAAGGGCAGGTTTGACTCCCATAGTGCACTGGCTTTGCTCGTGACGTGGATACAGGTATATCAATTACGTCTTGCAATGGCCTTCCTAATGTGTACTAGACAGTGTCGGTAGATTCCCCTGAGACGTAACCAGATTACGGTAGTACTCACGTTACCAAAATGGTAAATATTACACTCAGGTCCCAAGCACCATTTTTTTTTATTTTTAACATTTTTTATAGTGTTCACGACATAATTTTTAGAGACTATCGCCACCTGCTATTATTTTCTTTCAAAGTGCTCTCTTAATCCAGAGCGGGGCATAGCTCATTTTTTTTTCTATTATGACGCAGGCATTAGGCCCGATGAAAGAAGAACGTGTCCGAATTCCTCCTACCACGATGGGCAGGTCCCTTCAAAGTCTGCAGGAAGGTATCTGACCTAAATTATATAGTGAACGTGCGCCATGGGAGGAAACTCATAAAGGACACTATTCACGCCCGCCGGATGAAGGCATATCACACACGTAAAGCTCACACACCTACACGTAAAGGCGGGCACACTACTAAGAGAAAAGGAAACGGTCCCGCTGGCACACGTGGGAAGAAAGCCAAGAAATAGCCCACTGACCGCACCGGGATACGATCCTAACACCCCACAGAACTGTCCCGGAGACACGCGGGCATAATGACATTTCGTACCATTGTAGGGACATAATCGAACCACGGCACAGTAACACACAAGCGGGGACACAAAAATAGTTAGTAGAAGGTTCTTTTCCATTACGAAGAGCCTGCCCGCAATTACAATGGACAGCTATCAGGTTCCCACATACGCGTGCCGGAAGCAAAAGCACGGACATACAGCGTTATCAAGACAAGTAACGAGCGTGCGCACAGGACATTGCAATCCGATACCGCCATGCTCAGCAACAACGCAGGCCTCAGTGATAACCTGCCAGCTTACAGACAACAGCTCTCAGAGCAGAACGCACGGCATCATTCACGCCCGATTTACAGACCCTATATCTTCCAAAATTACACTACAAGGGGAAATCAAAAACATACAAACTCTACACAGGTATGCATGCTTTCATTTGCGCATTGCACATCCACGGGAACATGCCATATTATATGCTGCACGGAAATGATCACACCAAGTCTTTACAGACAACCGGATTCGAACCCATGACCACACACCACACGCGTACCAAAAACTAACTATCCAATGGTATTTTTGGTACACGGAACACAAGCAAAGACCACACTGGGAAAGCCCCAAGCCCTGTCACACAACGCAAACATAAAACACAGAGAATGACAGAAGGTCACGGGTCTGAGTTCCAGTAAAAATTTAGACACAAAGGGAAACAGCTATTCAGGCGTCCAATCATACTGAAGGTGGCCCATACAAATGCATGTACAGGGAATACTACATTTCCTCCCACCAAAAGCCAGACATAAAATTTCGGATTACACCAGACATAGGGAATACATTTCACAAACACAGATAGGAAAATTTCGCAAGACACAAGTCTTAGGGAACAATGGCCACACGACGTCATTACCTAACTAGGGCGAATTGCTACATTAGACCGCTAGGGATCCAAAACAATGACCACACTTGCATTCGTGCAGGAAGGCACATACCAGCGGATGACAAACAGTAACTTCCCGGCCTGGTATTGCACATACTAACTGCTGACAGCAGACTAGTTACACTGCAATAATGCGGTGACGAGACACTATTGCGTTGCGCCAGTGACCATGAAATTACAAACACATAACAATTATAATACCATACATTTTTTTCTCCACACTGCAGAAACATTTGGCAATGGACAAGACGTGACACAGCGGAACCTATCCTGGGCCTCAAGGGCACGTTCGCAAAGACGTTGAAAGGCCACGGGCGCTTCCCGCCCAGACACAATATACACAGTAGGACTTGGCCTGCAACAGACCAACCGTCCGCGTGGTGTAGCGGTACATAGTCACACACACGCACACGCACTCAACAGTTAGGAGCGAACACAGACAAGATCTCCCCCCTAATAACTTCTCTTATCGCTCGTAAGGCATAGGAGTCATTACAGATGACTAGCACATGACCAGTCGCATTACGACCTCTGGCCACATCTACACTGCAAATGGCCGACCAGGTTAGGTCATGCAGCTCTACTATCCCAAGGCGCGGATAGAAAGCCAACATGGACCAAGGGAGGACGACAGGAGAACAGGCTACCAGCGTACCACCTTACTCCCTTCCCATAACCTTCTCACGCCCAACATAAACAACGCAACCATATCTACACGACCAAAAACAGCTACACTACATTACAAAATACACACAGGGGTTGATGGACTTCATGCGTCTAAAAAAAGCAGGCACGCTACGCCTTGCGTCCCAATGCTAACACCTGAGTATTAGGGGTGTGTCAGCAAACATTAAAGAAGCATAATGCGCCTCTCCAAATGAGAGAGGAGGCCATAGATATATACTAACCATTCTTTAGTACTTAAACACTCCCGCATGAAAGGGATATATTGGTATTATGCCCCATCCTACACCTATCCGTACATGAAGGCAGAAACTTCATATCCAGACACATGCATGAGTATCCCATCCGTTTACCAGGGATTTTAATATCAAACCTGCATGAATTTTCGTATTTTTGCAATCCCGGCAATTGCCTCCCCAATCCACTCACTATAGAAGCATCCCAGTGCCACCACCGGTTCTAGGCCACCACTAACGTGGAACCCAAAGGTGCGCAAACCCTTCCTACCATACTTTAAGCCCACTCAACAAATAATTAACCCCAAATCCTAATAACAGGGTACCTGACCTTACAGACCCTACTAACACCTCCATTAAGGTAAAGAAAGCATTATTGCTGGAAAGCTGACATAGCGATGGTAGGCCAGAAGTAGCCTATGTACTTAGAAGATCTACAACCCCGCTACACTGGAAATATTTTACATTTTAACACAGAGATTACACTATTTACACAGGTTACGTTACTTTTTTTTTTCTCTTACAAAGGAATCTGATACGGTATGATGGTTGACAACGGTGTAAGCCAAAGGTCAGGAGAACCACACTTTGAGAGATGGGGAAGGCGATGTGGACCCTTCCCCAGTTGGCGCGACAGCGCAGCGACCTCACTTAACTGACGACTAGACCAAACAGACGAACTACGTAAGGTCAAAGCATTCGCGGCCTGGTCGGGCAAGCTCTGGAATCCTAGGTGCGCATAAACCGCCCCTGGGAGGAAGGGATGCTAAACCCACTTTGTGCCACGGTCGTCGAAGCCAAGACCTGCAGGGAGACTTTCTGAGAATGGCGGGAGAAATAGCTCACTCCGCGCCGGCCTCGGGAGCTATCCCTAGAGACGACCCCATTATGACTAGACTTCTAGTTAAGTTTAAATTTAAGTAGGCACGGCTTCCATAGCGGGAAGCAAAACTCCTGTGCGTTGGAGCATACTACGGCGGCCCATAGAGGCAAATTTATATATCAATGCGAAAATGCATACTACGGCGGCCCATAGAGGCAAATTTATATATCAATGCGAAAATGCATACTACGGCGGCCCATAGAGGCAAATATCACTGCGAAAGCAGATTGCGACGGCCGATTAAGGCGAAGACAATATTATGCCATTGGACCACACTGTCCAATGCCCACATAAATGGCGACGCAACGGGCAACCAGAGGGCATTAAGAAAGGGGCATTGCGCGCCCCTCACAGGAGCCAAGTGGGCGGCTCAACTATGATAAATCGGAACAGCAGACGGGCATGAACAAGGAAGTTACAGCGGGCGAAACGGTTAGCTTAGTGGCACCGTAAGCGCCTGCGAATAGATTAGTCCTAGTAATAGACGTCGACACCTAGAGTTAAGGGGACGGAATCTAGCGACCCTAGAGACAACCGGTGTTTCTGGGGCTCGTGCGGGTGGTGATCTGGGGATTTAATTGCCCCAGGCGATCGTCCTAGGCCAAATTTAGTTGTAAGACGGTTGCATTTGACACGCAACCTAGGATTAAGCAAATTTATTCACCGCTGTTGCCAGCTATGGCGCAGCACATTTCGGCAATAGATTAAGGCAACCCTCTCGGCTTAGTAATAGTTTTTTTTTTATTATTAGACCATAATTAAGTTAGATAGTATTAAGTAACGCCGATCGGCACTCGGTGACTATAAATCCGTTACCGAGGTAAGCCCGACAATACTTAGGATAAACTAGGTTAAAATAGGCATAATCAAAGTGGAATATATCGGCACCCGGTAACCACAATTCCGCTACCGGGGTAAGACCAACTACATATTATTTACGGCATTACGGCACCGTATAGGGTAAGCCCGGCCTTGCAGCTAAGTAACATTAATCATGCTATTTTTTTCAGTGAAAGAAGAGCTTCAACCAGTACTAATATGTTTTTTCTAAACCTCGCCATTTTTTTTCACAGGCCTCGTCACCAGATACAGGAAACTGGTGACAGGAATTTCACTACCATATTGCAGTGGCATATTATTTACAGCATGCCATGATGTGTACTATTTTATTTTTATTTTTCAACGTGCACTAATCCCGACACACTCGCAAACACTCACCACATTTTTCTTTTTCAGCTACACACTCCAAAATAAATCTGCACAGCAGGACTGGTGCCTGTGGGGTACCAGGCTTACTGGCAGATCAACTAAAATTTAAACACATAAAGCGTCAAAATGCGACGCAGATTACGACAATGAGGGCGCAACCGATTTGTGGCAGTGACTCTCATTGTCAAGTGTGAAAGCATTCACCCACAGAGGATGCTTCACAGATTAGGTATTAAGCATACATGCAAGCGGTACGACCACTATACCGTACCAAGGAGTGGCCGTACAGAATCAGCCGTGAGACGGCAAGAGTACGTACAGACGGGTAGCGTGCACGCGAGGTACCTCACAACAACTATAATAATAAGGGATTAGCGCGATTAAGTAGACATAAGACCACTGTAATTACTAATTTTTAAGGATAAACTTTATACAATTTTTCCAATAGACATAAGGTCATTGTAATTTATAATTTTTTCAGGATACACTTTATACAATTATACACTATATATCTTTTTGTTTGTGTATCAAGATGCCAATGTACATAATATGTATGATTTGTTTTCTTTCATCTTTCCTTCTTCTAACTTCCCCATTTGTCAGGGTGTTCCGTTTTTTCCCAAACCAATAAACGTCTTTTGAATATTTCCCTTAAATGATACCCTGGAACACCCATTTTTCTATTTTCTTCCACCTTTCTTATTGCAGGGAGCACTTTTTCCCTAAGATAGGGCGGACGACGCCATCATCCGTTCGGCTCTGGGTTTTTCCTCCCTGCAAAACTATGTAACACATCACCATCAGAAACCATGTTTTTTTTTTAAACTAGCAATATGCCAGCAATAACAAAGGCAATTTTTTTTTACATGTCGAATTTATTTTAACGTTAAATTTTTCTCAAAATGTCATTTTTTTCCCAATGTTAATCAAATCTTTCGCAATGTCAATTTTTTTTGTTTGTTCTTTCACAATGTCAATGTATACATATATTTGTAAATCCCATAACCCTCCCCTCTGAACACGGGCTGACCTCACACCCACACTTCGATACGACGCCACCAGGAGATACGAGGGGGTTCCAAGGACCACTACGTCAACATCCCAACTTCCAGTTCCGTTCCCGTTCGCGAGGACGCGAACAAATGAAGGAAGACTCTTGTACAGTATCCCAGGGGTATGCACCCCTTGGAGACCATCCCCCCGGCATCTGGCTAAATCCCCTAAATGGCAACTCTTGGAAAGCCGGGGCAACATCCATTAATACCGTAAGGACAGCTTGCTACTCCATAAAGCAGCTCAAGCCTTACGTAATCATTACACTCAGCGACATAGTACTAACTGGGCCAATACATTGCTGACAGCAGGGCGTCAGAAGGTATAAGAAGACGTCCTAATGAGGTCAAACTCTCTCTCCATTGTCAGTGCTCCATCGAGACGGCCGAAGCTACGCTGGTGTCAACCGAGGTGAGTCAGTCAATCGTGTTCAGAATTCCTACTTTGTAACCTGTAACCCAACAACTTGTATCACATTATAAACATAATTTCATTCCCTACAAGGGACTCACTATCAGAATCACAGACCAATAAAACACTTGGTCCACACTCTACACTAGCATTACTGTTATACGCCTCTTTACATCCCAACGCCCTTCCTTATTCCCGTCACGTAAAGACGTGACAGACAGCAGTCTATTAGCGCCAACTTAAGTACTTTTGTATTCCCCGAGCCGGCCCGGCTGCAAGCGAGCAGCGCGTGCCACTCAGCTGATACAAGCAGATTCAATTACGTAATAAGCAGTCAGCTAAGCGACCAGTACAGCGACCCTTTGCAGTGGGTCCCATCCCTTCAAACGCTACCACATTATTTATAGGAACGCCCCCTAGTTCCTAGCACACCACAACACTATACACTGGTCAGCTTACCCTGACAAGGGAAGCTACCCTTTTAGGCACCACTTTATAAATTAGTACAACAACTCTCTCTTTTAGATCCACCCCCAAATAAGGGATCTAAAACACTGCTACAGGCACGGAAAACTAAGTTGCATGCATCGTTGCCAGATGGAAGGGAAGCACACATGATTCTAGAATATTTCAAAACTCTTCACTGTATGCATGATGGAAGTACAGCAGACCACCAGTGGGTAGAAATTTAGTAATGCTTTAGGAGAGATGAACAATATAGACCTGTTAGACATTGTTTTGTAACAATATATTGCTTTTAAAAGGCCTCAGCTTCCGCCTCTTATGGTTTAAATTTATGTATAGTATTCATGGATAGTGTAGTTGTCGTGTAATGTATGTCACAGGAGCGGGGAGTTGGAAATTATAGGTGCTGTGCGTTGATTGGCTGGATATGTGCTCTGATTGGCTGTTGCTTGAATTGTGTTTAAGTGTAGTTGTAGGATGTAATGATGTTATTTAATGATTAATTAGTGTTAATTAGGATTGGTTTTAATGTATTTCGCTAGTATTTGGAGCGAACGATGTGTTTTTATTGGATTTGGAGCCAGCCGAGCGTAGGTCAGTCGACTGCTGGCCGCGCCCGACTGGGCTTACTATTGAGACCGCTCCAGTGCAGTTTGATTCGCGGTCCGGCATCTCGGGCAGGGTCGGTCGTGGCCTTACCCCCAGGTAGCAGAACCGTTGGGCCAGGGATCCGTTTTGAGTGATGGTAGAGTAGTTGTTAGTGTGAAGCCTGCCGTACGCAGGTCAGTCTTTGAGGCTGGCCGGCACCGGGTTCGAGCTTATGTTTTAGTTTTAGGTGGGGGCGACAATGTTGTTTATGAGCTGGAGGAGTTGGGCAAGTGTGTTAGTTGTGTTCAGTGGAGGTGAGATGGGTTGGGAGAGTAATGAAGGGATGTCTTTACTGCGTTGTTTATTCTGCAAATGCGCGTGTTTGATGGCTTTTTTGTAATAACAGCAACCATGATAGGACGACGCGTGTTCCCCTCCGCAGTTTGCTCACGTGGGGTTATTTCTTGACACGGTACATTGCGAGTGCTGGTGAGGACCGGCACAACGAATGCACCTGGCGTCGTGTTTGCAGTTAAACTGATTGTGGTTCAATCTTTGGCATTTGTAGCACTGTATGATTAGTTTAGTGTGTTATTTGGGCGGTGGGCGTTGTGGCGCCTGTTTCTTGGGTCTAGTTTTGCGTTTGGAAATGGATGTTGTCTGAGTACTTTGGTGTGTTATTTCAGTGGGCTGTGTAGGTGATTTGGGTTCTGTAATGGTTCTGGTTCAACTGTTTCAGTGGTCTCATGACTGATGTCTTGAGAGTCCGTTTGTGTTGGTGAAGTGATGGTTTCAATATGCTCTGTTTGCACGGATCTGGAGTGACTGTCCACAGGGTTAGGTGAGATGCGCATGGCCTGTGGTATACCTGGATGACTTCTAAGGGCTCTTGATAAGGCCCCTAGTCGTCTGTTACTCGTGGGTTTGATAAGGATGAAGTCATTCCCAGTTTTCTCTATCTCAGTTAAATGCTGCCATAGAGGTTCCAGCACTTGTATGACAGCCATTCGGTTCGTGACCGGGTCAACGTTCCATGGTGGCTTAATCATCAAGATACTGGCCCAGGGTACCCTTCGATCCGGGTGCCTGTAGAATAGTAGAGGTGTTCATCGAAGTTGAATGTAACTTAGGGCTGAGTGGTGTTGGCTGTGGTGATGAGCCCCTGAGGTACTCAGTGTTCGGTGAGGGATCCGAGAGCCATGAGGAGAAAGCCATGTTAGTGTAACGAGTTGTATGAATGTATGTGTAAGGGTTAAGTCAAATGCCGTGGCAGACATGAATTAAGGCTTCGACGAAGAGAAAAGTCAGTCGCTCAAGGTTACACCAGTTGGTCGGTTGGTGCATTCAACTACCCAGTGAATCAATCGTGAAACTCCCTAGTCAACGACTGATTTCAATGGGTCAGTGCATAGTACAGCTGCAAATTTTAATGGAAAATCATGATTCTTGTTTCATTCTTAGACGGATTCACCCATCTAACTGCATATCTAGCACTTTTCCATGGCACTTTCTTTCGTGAACTGCATTTCACTTAGGCCCAATCGAACTTCACTTATATTTAAACACATTATTATTCTATAAAAACACTGTAGTAACACTAAAATATATTTCTTTTAAATTATTTACACTGCACTTTTTTTCGCCATATCTCAGTGATCTTCGGCACTTCCTATCGGTGATCGACGCCCTGATGAGGTCCCAAGACCCTGCATTGGACGCGTGATAACACGAACAGCTCCTAGTTCTTCACGGGATTTAGTCTCTGCCCTGTCCTTTTAACAGTCTATTTCGGCTTCCCTTATCGTATTTTATAAGCGATTAGCATCTTTCACTTGCTCTACGCTTATGTGGCGGTCTATCGAACCTGCGATCCTCCTGATTCTTTGACCGTAATCTGTCCTTTTTATATATTGCGACAATATTTTTCTTCTTTCTCTTACGAGAATATTTTTCTGGCTACGTCCTTGTTTTACACACTGTAGCTTCGCTAAAGTTCACTGAATACGCTTTGGATATCGAACCCGTGTCCCTTTATTTGAACTTTTGGATTCCGTTCCAATATCTGACCCTTAATAATGTAGTCACTTTACTTCACTTGACTTTTACGAAGACCTGTCTATAGTCTCGAACCGATGACTTCCAGCGTAGCGTCTCTACTGATCTGGACTTGCGCTTTCTAGCTGAGTAATGTTCTAGAATTCGACGCGGCGCAACTTATTTTGTCACGGTTTCCGTGTAGCGTAAAATTTTATCTGATCTACCACAAGTGCTTTAGTGATCCCTTAAAAAACAGTACTTTATGATGTGACGTATTTATGTTACTACGCACATACGAACTTTCCGTTGAAACCGCGGATACTGACGATTTGTTAACTTGACTTAACCCGATCCACTTGAGCGGTCGGTAACGAACTGAGTTACTCGATGCGGCATCTCCATACAGGAGTGCGATGAGTTTTTATCAACGTGACGACGAACATCCGTCCAGGCGGACTATGATAATGCGTACTGTATACTATATACTGTATGAAATCGCGCAGAGCCTCTCCGGGCCTGATGTGATGTGATGCAGTGCTCCTGCATTCGGAGTCCACTGTAAGACTGCATGCCTTTGCTTCGTCCTAGCCTCTATTTATTGAAATCTATAAAAATGTAGTTCCCCTGCTCAATGCAGAGCTTATTTTCTCTATCTAGGCTTCCACCTGCTTGAAACTTTGTGTGCTACTGTAGAATGTGCTAATTCTAACATTTATTTCATGCGGAGTTATTTTCAATCATACGTTTATTTCTAATTAATTAAAATGATTATTATCCTCGTTACGGGGCCGGTGGATGACTTTATTTAACTCCCATATCCTTGCGTTTTAACTACCAATGATGTCATGTTGACGATGCAATTTTTTCTCCTTGTCAGCTTTCATGGTTAGCAACCCATGTAAAGATAAGGTCCCTATGTATGCCTATACGCTTGCTATTTGACTATAGTATTATTTCTCTGTCATGTTATTCCCTAACACTGATTGACATTTGTTTGGGGATCTCCCTGACTCCCATATCACAATTAATGCTGTGTTGGTCTCTTTACCTTGACAGTTATACTAACATAAATTTGAATAAGACTCGCTTATATTAAGATTTTAATGACTTCTTGCACGTGGCTGATCGCTTATGAGTAAGCGGAATTATTCTTATCTTATTGATATTTCTCGGCTCCTGTCATTTGATAAATATGTTTATTACTTCATTAAATTAAATGAAATTGTGGAACAAGAATGGGAAAAGTTCAAGAGTGCATTTGTAAATAGTGCAGAGAAAACATGTGGTAGACCATGTGGAAAGGTACGGGAAAAGGCGACAAAATGGTGAAATGATAGAGTGAAAGAAAAGGTAAGGGAGAAGAAGAAAACTTGGAAGGAATGGAAATCAAAAAAGACTGAAGAAAGTAGAGCAAAATATATAGAAGCAAACAGAGATTGCAAGAAAGTAATTGCAGAGGAAAAGGAGAAAAGCTGGGAAGAATTCACTCAGGAAATAAGGGAGAATTTAAATTGTGGAAGGAATTTGCTGTTTGGTCGGGTACAGAGAAGAGACCAGGAGAAGATGTCCAGCATGACTACACAGACCATTTTGATGAAAAGAAAGAAGCAACAAGATGCAAGAAACCAGACTGTAAAGGTTTCAGATGTTGATAAGGATTAATAGACAATACTTACAGTAGGTTATGGAGATTTATATTACCTTTCAGTGGTTATAATAAGCAGGGACCCGTAACTTAACATAACAGGTAACAAAACGAAACTAGAGGTGCAACAGAATCATTCGGTTCAATGGTTTCGTTCGGTACGGTAGTAACGTTATAGCCTCTTTGGTACATGGGCATGGTACATATTGGAACCCTACTGCCATGCAGTACACGGTAGAGTAATGTTTCTCATTTCATTTCACGCACGTTTCGGTACAGTAGTAACCTTACGGCATCTGCCTTGCATCGATACATTACAGAATGGAACTCGACGTGTGTACCGAAGTAACACTCTGTCTTGTTACACGCAAGTGAAAGTACATAAATGCTGTTGTTATTGTGTGATATTATTGAAGTTTGGATGGAAGCCTTGTGTAGGCAGATTGATGGGAATGTTAAAACATTTAAGGAACATTATAACATCATCTGGGCCAATGACCATGTAGTCAGGTCTGTTTATCATCATCATCTGGGCCAATGACCATGTAGTCAGGTCTGTTTATCTTCAGCTGGGCCAATGACCATGTAGTCAGGTCTGTTTATCATCATCATCTGGGCCAATGGCCATGTAGTCAGGTCTGTTTATCATCATCATCTGGGCCAATGACCAAGTAGTCAGGTCTGTTTATCACCATCATCTGGGCCAATGACCATGTAGTCAGGTCTGTTTATCATCATCTGGGCCAATGACCAAGTAGTCAGGTCTGTTTATCATCATCATCTGGGCCAATGACCATGTAGTCAGGTCTGTTTATCATCATCAACTGGGCCAATGACCATGTAGTCAGGTCTGTTTATCATCATCTGGGCCAATGACCAAGTAGTCAGGTCTGTTTATCATCATCTGGGCCAATAGTCAGGTCTGTTTATCATCATCATCTGGGCCAATGACCAAGTAGTCAGGTTTGTTTATCATCATCTGGGCCAATGACCTAGTAGTCAGGTCTGTTTATCATCATCTGGGCCAATGACCATGTAGTCAGGTCTGTTTATCATCATCTGGGCCAATGACCATGTAGTCAGGTCTGTTTATCATCATCATCTGGGCCAATGACCATGTAGTCAGGTCTATTTATCATCAAAAAGGAAGGAAGGAAAATTGTAGCTTTACGTGACCGTGAATCTTGTGATTATGAGCCACGGGACCTCCTTTTTACGTGGAATCCGAACCACAGGACATGGCATTTAATTTCGAAAATCTCACATGCATTGACCGGGAATCGAACCCGGACCACCTTGGTGAGAGGCATACAGCTAGACCGCTGAGCCACCACGCCCCCTATTTATCATCATCATCATCATCTGGGCCAATGACAATATAGTCAGGTCTGCTTATCATCTTCTGTACAACAATTATCATCATCATCATCATCATCATCTATTAGACTGTGGTGTGTGTGTGAGTGTGTCTGGTGGCAGTTGCATGCTGATTAGATATAGTTCATCCTTTCATTAGACTGTGATGTGTGAGGGTGCATGTGAGTGTTCCTGGTGACGGACTGTTTTAGTGGTAGTACTTGTTGTTGGTGGAACTTATGTAATTTTTCGTTAGTAGAATTTTAGTACAATTTTGGTATTTAATTGTTAGTAGAAGGTTAGTATTTTTGTTAGTAGAATTGCTCTTTACTTATTCTGAAAGGGAGTAGCAGCCTTTCAGAATAAATCAGTTCTTTACTTGTCTTATAGACTGTTAAGATATTGATAATATAAGCCAACTAATGGCTACACTGCGTTCTGCTGCACGGCTGAAAGCAACGGGAAACTACAACCGTAATGCTATTCCCGAGGATATGCACCTCTCTATGCATAATTACATGTGATGATGGCTTCCTCCCTTGTAAAATTTCAATCCGGAGGTAAACTAGTCCCCCGTTCGGATCCCCAGGTGGGCAGCACAGAAGTGACAAAGAGGAAATCAGACATTCTACGGATCGGAGCGTGGAATGTTAGAAGTCTGCTAGGAGATGGAAAGTAAGAAAACTTAGAAAGAGAAATGGATAGGTTGAGGTTGGATTTGGTTGGGATTAGTGAAATGCGCTGGCAGGAAGAACAGGGCTTTTGGTCAGGTGACTATAGGGTCATTAGCACTAAATCAAACAATGGCCAAGCAGGGGTTGGCCTCATATTGAGAAGGAAACTTGGACAGCGGGTGGAATATTATGAGCAATATAGTGAACGGATTATTGTAGCAAAAATCAATACTAAACCTACCTGCACCACAGTGGTACAAGTCTATATGCCTACCAGTCAAGCTGATGATGAAGATGTTGAAATGGTCTACGAAGAAATAGATGAAATTCGGAGGAATATCAAGGGAGATGAAAATGTTATCGTAATGGGATATTGGAATGCTGTGGTCGGAAAAGGCAGAGAAGGGAAGATAGTAGGAGATTTCGGATTAGGTGAAAGGAATGATCGAGGAAGCAGGCAGATGGAATTCTGCACCGAGCATGAGTTGGTCATAGCTAACACCTTATTCAATAACCACAATAGAAGAATATACACATGGATGAGACCAGGAGATACAGGGCGTTACCAAATCGACTTCATTATTGTCAAGCAGAGGTTTCGAAACCAGATTTTGGATTGCAAAACATATCCTGGTGCTGACATAAACTCTGACCACAATCTGGTTGTTATGAAATGCAGATTAAAGTTGAAGAAACTGAAGAAAAGTCAAAAGCCAAAAAGGTGGGCAATAGACAGACTGATAGAGAAGGATGTAAACGAAAGATTCAAGAAGAGTATAAAGGAGGGACAAATGAAAAACCCTAAACCAACTTCAATTGCAGACGAATGGGCACTTTTGAAGAATGAAATAACAAAATCCGCAGAAGAAAACATTGGTAGGAAAGAAAGAATAGGTAAAAAACAGTGGATCACTCAGGATATACTAGAATTGATGGATGAAAGGCGGAAACACAAGAATGAAAGAGATGAAAAGGGAAAAGCAGAATACAGGAGTCTGAGAAATGAGGTTAACAAGAAGTGCAAGGAAGCGAAAGAAGAATGGTTGAAAGAGAAATGTGCATGTATAGAAAATTGTCTGAAATTAGGAAAAGTAGACACAGCTTACCGAAGGATTAAGAATACTTTTGGGGAAAAGAAGACTAAGTGCTGTAATATTAAGGACACAAATGGAAATCCTCTAACATATATGGAAGAAAAGGTTGAGAGATGGAAAGCTTACATAGAGTGTTTGTATAAGGGAAAGTATATTGAGAATCATGTAATGGAAAGGGAGGAGGAAATTGATGAGGATGCAAAAGGAGATTTAATATTCAGATCAGAATTTGACAGAGCATTGGAGGACTTAAGCAGGAACAAAGCACCAGGCATAGATGATATACCGATTGAGTTGCTACGTTGCATAGGAGATGAAGGTCTGATCAGGTTATTTCACTTGGTGTGTAGGATTTATGAGACAGGTGAGGTACCCCCTGATATCAAGAAGAATGTTATTATCCCTATACCAAAGAAAGTGGGAGCTGACAGATGTGAAGATTACCGAACAATCAGCTTGATTACTCATGCTTCAAAAATCCTGTCTAGAATAATTTACGAGAGCCAGATAGAAATGGAGTTGGGTGAAGACCAGTTTGGTTTCAGGAGAAATGTAGGAACAAGGGAAGCTGTACTAAATCTTAGGCTGATTTTGGAAGGTAGAATAAGGAAAAATAAGAGAACGTTCACGGCATTTGTGAGCCTCCGTGGCTTAGGCGGCAGCACGCCGGCCTCTCACCGCTGGGTCCGTGGTTCAAATCCCGGTCACTCCATGTGAGATCTGTGCTGGACAAAACGGAGGCAGACAGGTTTTTCTCCGAGTACTCCGGTTTTCCCTGTCAAAATTTCATTCCAGCAACATTCTCCACTATCATTTCATTTCATCTGTCATTCATTTAATCATTGCCCCAGAGGAGTGCGTCAGGCCTCGGCAGCCGGCACAGTTCATATCCTCGCCGCTCGATGGGGGCTTCATTCATTCCATTCCTGACCCGGTCGGAGACTGGAAGCAGGCTGTGGATTTTCATTTTTCATGGCATTTGTAGACTTAGAAAAGGCTTTTGATAACGTTGATTGGACTAAATTGATGGCCATTTTGAAATCTATTGGAATAAAGTACAGGGATAGGAGGGTGATATACAATATATACAGAAACCAGACAGCAGTCATTCGAGCTGAAGGACATGAGAGTAGCTGGTATTCAGAAAGGTGTAAGGCAAGGCTGCAACTTTTCACCCATACTTTTCAATCTCTACATTGAACCAGCAATGAAGGAAATTGGAGACAAATTTAAAGTGGGAGTGAAGATTCAAGGAGAAATAATTTCAACTCTGAGATTTGCTGATGACATCGTCATCTTGGCTGAAACGCCTGAGGATTTGAATGAGTTTTTGAATGGTATGGACTCCGTCTTACGGAATGAATACATGATGCAAATTAATAAATTTAAAACAAAAATACTGGAATGCAGCCGAAATAAATCAGAAATCTCTATGGACATCAAATTGGCAGGTGAAAAGCTGAAGGAAGTAGGAGACTTCTGTTACTTGGGAAGCAAAATAACCAGTGATGGACGAAGCAAAGAGGATATAAAAAGTAGGTTGGCTCAGGCAAGGAAAGCCTTTCTACAAAAAAGGACTCTGTTGACATCGAATATAAATTTAGGTATTAGGAAGTCATTTTTGAAAGCCTTTGTCTGGAGAGTGGCGCTCTATGGAAGTGAAACTTGGACTATTGGTGCAGCAGAAAAGAGGAGAATTGAAGCATTTGAAATGTGGTGTTACAGGAGAATGATGAAGATCAGATGGGTAGATAGGGTGACAAACGAAGAGGTATTAAGGCGAGTGGGAGAGGAGAGATGTTTCTGGCGACTGCTATTGAAGAGAAGAGATAGGTTGGTAGGACACATACTAAGACACCCAGGAATAGCAAGCTTAGTTATGGAAGGAAGGATTGAGAACAAGAACTGTAGGGGTAGACCAAGGTTAGAATATGTTAAACAGATAGCTTCGGATGTAGTGTGTGGTAGCTATGTAGAGATGAAACGATTAGCTCAAGACAGAGGCATGGACAGCTGCATCGAACCAGTCAAAAGACTGAAGACTCAAACAACAACAGTTGGTACTACTTTGGTTTCTTGTTTTGCTTTGTTCTTAGTGGTCGACAGAGAGTGTTACTACACCGAAGACAGAAATGGTGGCAAGTCACCTGGAGTACAATGCTCCACAATTTATGTTGTGTACAGTGTACACATTTGTATTATATATTATTTGCAGTGCTACCAGAGTGTTTTTGTTATTAGCTTAGGCGTTGTGCTTAAGGCAGGTACGGCATTGTCCCCGTTAACCGGCAGTGAATTGGATGACGCAGCGAAAAAATCGCAATTCATTCCGATAACACAAGACATATATCAAAGAAAGAACGAAGATGATTGAGGTTTGGGTTTGAATGTCAAAAGAAACATGCCGGTGGGTACGAGAACTCAAGTAGTCTCAGGGGTGGTTAAAAGGATATAGGAGTAACAGGTTAAATCAACCCACTCCCAAACCTAAATCAAAACAATAGCACAGCAGAAATCAGAAGACAAGCACAACTAACAAAATAGAACAGGTATCCATTTATTGGGCAACTCATCGACCAGCACATACAACTATATATCCCAAAACCTGTCTTGCCTCGGAGATCCGGTTTAAATTAATGCTTGGTGAGGCTCGATGTAAAGAGAAAAAAAAGTCCTAATGAAAAAGAAGACTAAGGTTTTAATGGGTCAACGAATCTCCTCGGTCCTATCCTTAGATATACATAAAATTAGGAGATGGTCGAAGAAAATTAAATTAAATATAAAAAGGTTAGATTTAGCCATATTTGACTACATAATCCACTAAACACCCTGAATGTCCGTCAGGTGGTGTTTTAAGTCAATAATAAATGCACCCACTTGTTGTTATAATGAAAGAAAAATATATTGAAAAAGATATAGTTTGCTCTGGAATAATAGTGTAGATCTCCATTCTAACTAATGTAACTAATGAGAAAGAGTAATCAATTATTTATAATTATCATTCAACAATTATTTATTGCAATTATTGCCGTAGCAATATTGATCTAGCTTGGCCACTAAATCAAAGTTAAATTCAATATTTACAACTATTATATATCAACATTCCTTCAAATAGAGGGATACATCTCATTGGTAAAATGTCCATGTTTTTCAAACCTACCAAACACTCATCCAAGGTCTGTGTTTCAATTATCAAGAATGTTCAAATTATTTTGCAAGTTATTTCAGAGTCTTATTACTCTTATTACTCATAATGTTTCAACAAATGTGCACCCCCTCATCTTCCATCTATACAAAATTCATATTTATGTCTCATTATAATATGACAACTAAGTGTTTCCGTTTCGTCCCATTCGATGGTCTGTTTGCAATGTAGTTCACTTGACCAAAAGCAAAGTGATTAGACTATCACCTGCTTGCTTATATCAATGCTTAATTCACTATCATTTGCCTGTATCTTACGTAGTCATGCTGTTTTGGAATGATCTCACCTCACTAATTATTATTATAAGTACTATATATTTTATATGTTCACCAATTGTTTCATTAACCTATTCTTTTTTATTAAACCTTCCCGCTACAGCCCGGCAGTCGCCCAGAGAACACCTGACCCCCACAAGTTCGGTCGCCGAAGACAGAGCACGCACCGCACCCCGCAACATGTACGCGAGACCAGACGATCTAGCCGGATTGCGCAGAGAACGCTCGGCTTACCATGCTAAATTGATCCGTTAATTCATCGCCAAGATCCATCCAACCAACAGTCATATTCAAGCAACAATGTCCCACTACAAACCGTTACCCATTATTTCAAGCCTCTTCCTCATTCCACTGCTGACCAAGAAAAGGAGCGGAACCCTTGATAATGCCGGACGCAGTTTCCGGTGAAACGTCGGGAGATATCCTGTCTGGACCACGGCCTACAAGCCCGAAAAACTTGTACTCAATTACCAGGATTAATTCTCAGGCCAATTCCCTAAATTGTTCACAGCATATGTGGACTATCACCTTAAATTATTTTATAACATTTCATTCAAATATGTTTTTATCTCATTTTATTAACAACTACACCAACCTATCTCCTTCTCTGTTTAAGCGTAGAAAAATTCATTATTACACTTTAATCATCATGACTTTCTTTTTATCATATAATTAGCGTGTATAAATTATGATCTAATGCAGACAATGTCATATGCAGGGGCGCACCCAGACTTTTGGTTTGGAGGGGGCTTTCCTCAATAACATGATTTCAGCTATGGAAAGAGAAATTGTCCATTAATAGTCTTGTATGTAAATATGATATTTAAGATCATATGCATAAAAAGATGTATTCTATAAGGTCAAACATACTGTAGAATGCTCTGTTAAGACCAATACAAAAGATGCTATTGGACTGGAGATTATTTAAACAAAATGTGCATTGGTTTTATACAAATTTTAGTTACAGTTCCATTGATCTAAGGTTATACAAGTAATAAAAAGGAACTGCATGATTTTTATCTAGAATTAACTTTTGATCACGATCAGAGTGATAACGATTCGATTGCTCTGCTCACTATTATCATAACTATATATCCAGCTACCAGGATCGTCAGATTGATGTGTAACATCAATTATCTGCAATCATTTACTAAGTTTTGAGTTGTTTACTGTATACCAAGAACTAGTATAGGTTTTAGGAAATTAATAATAACATTTTGATTTTGAATATGTAAATTTAATTGGAACTAAAAATTACATTTTAAAAATTACGAGATGAAATTGTATACCATAGTGTTATGGATTGTAACAAATATTTTATGTACTGTACGTGAAAATATATGTTATTTTAATTTTCCTTAATAACTAACATTATAATAAAAAATCTTAAACATTTCTAGAATTTCAAGTTGAACTTAATTACACAGGCTGAATGCAAGTTTAAACAAATAGTTGAATACAAATCATGTATTAATGAATTAACATTAACGTTGTTTGAATAAAGTGGAAACTCAAATTTCACAGAACAAAATCCAGCCGCCTAGCAGATTTTTTCAAAACGGAAACTACCTCTGTACTGGTGACTTCAATTTCCGGGTCAATATTCAGTGCTGCTAGTCCAGTCAGCCTGTCTGCAACCATGGTATTCCTAAGATATGTTTTCAGCCGACGTAGTGTAGAAAATGACCTCTCAGCAGTGCTTGTAGTCACAGGGATGGTACATAAAATTCTCAACAATGTGTGGATATTAGGAAACAAGTCCTTGTCACATAGATTCAACACATCGATTGCGTTTTAGGGATATTAGCGTGGGTCTTCAAGCTCTTGTACCACAGTTCAAACTCAGCCATAAGCAGGCCTTTGTTGTTTCCTCCACTTTCAATTATGTCATTCTTATAAAAATTACACAGCTGTAAGAAATCAGGTTGCATTTTTTCTTGGAAGGTTTCTTTATGTGTATGTGATGCATTGCCTGATGGCAGTAAGCACTCAAAACTCTTTAAGTCTTTATGCTTGATGAATCGAGATTCCAATGTAATAATGAAAGAGTCAATCCAAGGGATGAAAACAGATCTTTTATAGTATAATTCTGGAGTTTCTGCTGGTATTTTGCTCCTGTTCTGTCTTCCAACTGTTCGTGGCATCGAAATTATTGAACCGCAGTTATTAGCAATTTTGGTAGCTTCTTCAAACAACGAGTGAAATTCTTGATCTGCATTTTTTCTTAGAGATTTTAAGCTTTCAATCACGGTTTCAGCGTGTGTAATTGCAGAGGATAAATCTAAATCAGTTTCCTGAAGCTTTTGATTAGGTTTACTGTGTAACCAAGCAGTTTTTATGATGCCATGAGAGAAATTATAAATTCACCTTAACTTAAGGAGTTTAGTAGTATTAG
The DNA here is from genome assembly GCA_946902985.2 of Meconema thalassinum. NCBI lineage: Eukaryota > Metazoa > Arthropoda > Insecta > Orthoptera > Tettigoniidae > Meconema > Meconema thalassinum. The sequence goes on along the minus strand of CAMPQE020000272.1, from coordinate 16,477 downwards.
AGCTCCTGAAGAAGATTCCCTATCATTCCAGTTTTTAATCTCCTCAAACGCTACTTCAAGAGGTTGCAGCAGTTTTTTTAAAACAAAAATAGCATCGTGCCTTTGTACCCATCTCGTTGGACAAAGCTGCAGGATTTTTTTCTTGTTGGTTTCAAGATTTACCTCAGATTCAATGCACTGTTTTAAAACTGCTTGTCTTTTAGGAGTGTTAAATAAATCCCACAACTTCTCCACTATTCCAAAGCAGTTCCTGATTGATACAACCTCAGACGCTGTTGACAATGCCAGGTTAAGGCTATGAGAAGCGCAATGCACGTAAATTGCTGTGGGGTGAGCTTCTTGGATGCACGCTTGAGCCCCTTTAAACTTTGCACTCATGGCAGCCACCCATTGTACCCCTAGCCACGGAGGTTATTTATGTCGATATTACTGTCTTCAAGACCTGTAATCAATGTTTTAGCCAATACTCTACCCGTTGTAGAGGTTCGAGGCATGAACTTCAAAAATTGCACACATATTTCATAACTATTTAAAGTATTTGGCGTTACAAAACGTAAACACAAAGAAAACTGTTCAACAGTTGAAATATCAGATGTTTCATCTGCGAGAACACTAAAAACTAAGCTTCTTTTACTTTACTTGCTATTTTTTCAGTTATTATTTGGTTACAAGCATCGACGACATGATTTTGAAAATTCCAACTTATATAGGTTGCATTTTTGCCACATGACCCAAAGTGATCTTTCAAATTGTTGTCACCTGCTTAAATTCTAGCTCTGAGCAAAGCTCTTAAGTTCCCCTCATTTTCAAATGGTTTGTTGTAGATTTGAAACTGACCATAATCTCTATGGTTCCTAAGGGCGATATTTTGGCTGCCACACAAAATAATAGTTTCTGTTATTGGAATTATTCTTTTCACATTATTTTGGGCTTGGACGTCTTTTCCCTTTATCAAGAGATTTGTCAATCGGTTTCATTCGGCAGTCCACAACTCTTTTAAAGTTAGCTTCGCTTACACATGAGTCTTTATGATACTGTGAGTTTGCATGTTTTTCAAACTTCTCTAGGGCTTTTTTCCAGTTACTAAAACCTTCTTTAAAAGGTTGTCCAGTATGTTGAGTGTTACTCTTACCTATTTCTTTTTTTGAAAAAAAAAAGCATACAATGGACACAGTATGCAGAATCTTCAATTCCAGAATACGAAAGCCAGGTATATTTCTTTAGCCATGAAAACGAAAATTTTCGTTGTTGGTTCCCATGCGATCTAAAAGGAAAGTTAAAGTTGCTCTGAGGAACCCATTAATTTGTCATTCAAAACTTTGAACTTTTCATTGTCCGTCAACACTTTGTTTTTAAATAAACCAATGTTCAATTCCATGTTATGTTTACTTACAACGGCCTTAGGCCTGCTCACATTTGCCTCTGAGCCCTTCTCTGACGAACAACTTGGCTGTTTTTCTATGCTTGCAGTCCTTGTTAACAGTTCCTTACTCGTTGAAGGATTGCCACATTCACTAATACTAACCACATCATATTTATTGATTTTTAACGGTTTAAAGTAGTTTTGCATGTTTGACTTTCTTTTGTCTCCCATTACTACTAGTCTAATTGGACACACTACGAACACAAATAGCCAATAGAAAATACAAACACAACAACAATCAACGAATCAACTTTTACAAACACCACTACTGACTTGACGCCTGACACAGAGCACAGCACAATACCTTGGGGAGAGAAATTTTCACCGCAGTCCCACGCGCATCTTGCTCCGAGCATAGTTACGACAACGGCCGGAAATATATATCACTCAAGTGTTGCATAAATATAGGCCTAACATAATTCTATTTTAAATCAGTAGAAAATCGCAAAATGTTCCAACGTTCCAACACTAAACATTCTGGAGCCCGTTATGCAATCAATTTTCTTGAAAGATATCATCAATATTTTTAAAGTGTTCCCAGGTCTTTGGAGGGGGCTTAAGCCCCCAAAGCCCCCCCCCTGGGTGCGCCCCTGGTCATATGTATACACGTTAAAGCATAATGGCAAAACGTGCTTGAAATAATTCAAGTCCCCAAAGCAATGAGTATGGGAGAAGAAAAATGGGAAAATTTAAAGTGATAATCCTTTTAAGTGCAATAATAATCTTATCCACCAATATATGAAGTCAAAATTCAAAGTTTCAAACATGAATTCCACCCTAGCTCTCGATATCTAGTCAATCACATGCGTCTATTCCATCATGAAATCAGTCGAATAGTAGACTATATCATATTTCCGATCAAAAATAGGCATGCTCTTATTAGGTTCCAACATCCAAAAAGTAGCAAAATCCTATCATTTGAAGTTGAAATGAATTTATAAAATATCAGCAAAACTATTAACTGGTTCGTAGTATAAATTAATGTGGGTTGTGCCTTTCCACATGAGATAGCCCTTCAATATGAAATACTACATCACATATTTCCTTTGTAGACGTAGCATAAATCTGGCTGTGAATAATAATAATAATTATCAAACAATTAATCCACCAATAATTAGTAATTAGCTTGGTCTAGTTCTTCACCATCTTATATTACTTTAGTTCTACTTTTAGCTCAACTCCATGATATCAAGTCTTACTGAGTAGTCAGACCACTCAACTACAAATTGAAGTAATATTTGGGCTCACCAACTGGTAGAAATTAGAAAGAATGGTACAAGCTTAGCTTGCTCCTGGAATGAAGAACCTCTGGCACCAATGAAGAATTCTCCGTCTTCGTCCAGTCCATCTTCTTCCAAACTCCGAGCTGCAGGAATCCATTTCCTTCCATCTTCTTCCAAAATCCTTCCAGGAACCGAAACCGGGACCTTTCCGTTCCATGGTGGCTGCTTCCTTCAACGCCCTCCACGTGGTCATTATGGCGATTTCATGGCTTCATACTGACGTGAATATCACTCCATCTTGCTTCCTTATATATCGGTTTTGTGCCTCATATTTTCAGTGAATATTCTCATCTCAAAATTTTCCACGGACACTCCAATAGCTCAAGTTGGAACATGCCCTAATTCCATTCTGGAAATAAAAAGTCTCTGCGCCACGAACAATTCAGATTGGGGCTCAACTCTTTCTATCAGATAATCTTCACAAGCTTTATATTGGCAGTAAGTTAAACGCATCCACAGCTGTTCATGAAGTTCATTTTCATCCTCAAATCACAAATTGCATTAGCAAGTCCTCCTACGATGGCAAGTGCTCGCTTGTTCTCGAACGTTCAGTTCACACAAGATGTCGTAATGTGGCCCGCATGTAAAGCTAGTTCTTTCGTTTTCAAGCCAAAAGCATGTTCACAATTATGCACACAAACTCGGCCGTCCAATATTTCAATCGCGCACGGTATAACCTCTGCGATTCGTAATTACATGGTCTCCCTTAGACTCCAATAACATTCACTGCCGATACACGGCGATACGTAGACCTTTGGTGACATAGCATTCATGGTCCTTCGCAATCACGAGCGGATAAAAAGTCACTCACGTTCGACACTACGGAGTACTGTCTCGTTCGCGCACCCAAAATCATATGTGTGTGTCTTCTCTAGCGCAGGTCACAGGACATATGGACTAAACCCGTGGTCGGCCGCCGCGCGCTCTTGTGTCGATACGAAGGAGTTACACTATTCATAATTCATCCACATTAAAAATTCGACCCACGGTGATGTTCTATCCACTCACAAATAAATGTGATTACTATTCCATTTATAACTCTACTCTTGCCTTTTCTATCAACTCGAAGATCCATAATAACAGAGTAAGATATATAAGCATTTTAAGCACTCAGGTACACGTGACGTCACTTCTTCTTGCCGTCTCGCACACAGCGTTTATATACGATACGTTGCGCTCGGATTCCAGCAGGGTTGCCAATCCGTGCTTACATTGGGAAAATGTGTTGGGCACAGTATCAACCAGTCAATGTGCAAGAGTTTGAGCACATGTGATAAAATTCGAATGTCGACACGTCAGAGATGAAAAATTGTTCAATATTGATGTACTGCGTGAATATATTATTGGGGATTTTGAAAGCAGGTATAAGTGAAGTTGAGCATATAAAGTGCACGAGACAAATTAATAAAGTGCTACAATACTAGAATCTGTGATAAGACTATAAGCAAAGCAATTATTTACTACAATTGAAACTAGTGTAGAAGCTGTGATCCAATTATTATGAAACTTCACACCATACAGAAGATTCATGTGCTACTTATAATTCCAACTACCACCAACTTCCACATGAGATAGAGAAGGAGATTTTCTAGACATTATGGCAAATCCAATTCAAGTCAGGAAGAGTCTAAACGACATGTGAAGGGTCGGCTTTTGGAGATGGAAATGCTGAATTGAGACGGTACAGATGTAACATATGTCGAGTATAATGGAAGAAGCAGTGCTCCTGTGACCGTGAAAAACTGTTTGAGGTGCAGGTGTTAGAATATTTTATATTGTTTTGAAACACAACCTTGTGAAGGTTAGAGGGAGCCGATATTATGGAAGTAGAAATATATATGTTAAAGTTAGCTGAATAAATAAATAACAACCCAAGGCCAGACGAATACGGACAGATCTTGCTGCACTAGAATGAGGGTAGTAAGTGAAGCCAAAAATGCGAGGTTATATTCTGATGAGCTGGATGGAAACATATAATATAATATGTACTATGAGATGCAAACCAATGTGATAATTGAAGACGGAGGTTAAACAGTACGTTATGAACATCATGTTTTACATAGAATAATCAGAATATTACAGAAGGTGGGTTAAATGAAATTGCACTACATGAGTCAGACATCTGATTTCAAGACATGATAAATGATTATGAAGCAATAAGAGCTTACGTTGGTAATTGATAATGAAGTTGAATGTGCAAATGAGGAATTATACCTGGTTGAGGGAATGAAGCCACAGGCTAAAAGTTATAAGTGATTACTGTTGAAGGTCAGATTAGCTGTCAGAGTTGTTAATGAAGTATTGCATTGTTAAGAAGGGGAATACAGGGTGTTTATTAATAATCAGGCAATATTGACGAAACGCATAGGGAATTAAAGAAACGTAAATCAACCATTAAATAAGACAAGACGACGTAGTTCTTTTTTGTATGAAATTGAAATTAAATAAAACAAGCATCTCCCATAAATGAAATTCAACAGACTTGAAAATAACAAATTAAACATCACTAGCAAAGGATTAGAAATACCATAATAAACTAGAGAAGTATTCTTAGACATTTGTAACCTGAATATGGGACTTACCTGATTGCAAGACGACTTTCTGGAGGAACAACTGATGAACGACAAACCAGTATATATTTTTCTTGTATATAATTTCTTTATTGTACAGCTTAGTTACCAGTTTCAGGTGTGACGTTTTGTAGAATACTTTCTTGGGTTGGTTCCTTAGTTTAGGGCCTGCGAGAACGTGGTCATGTAGCCCCGTGTACTTTGGGTGTGTGTAGAATCTGATAACCGGTGTTAATAGTGATGATTGTATTAGTGTGTGTTATGTGTTTTTTATAATCGGCTTCGGTGGCGTAGTCGGTAGCATCCTGAACTGCTGTGCCCAAGATAGCGGGTTCAAACCCGGCCGAAGTCGTCGGATTTTTTAAGAGCGTTAAAAATCCTTCAGTATGCCTTCCTTTGGAGGGGAATTAAAGCCGGCGGTCCCATGTCATAGATTTATGGCATGTAAAAGATCCTTTCACAGACTAAACTTGTGTAAAGCAAAAATTGTTAGGTTAGATTTCGTCAGAACGCTCTATCAAAGTTCCAACGTTCACCACTAGGTATCATTGATATCTGGTAGCGAAAGTTGGAACTACTTGAAATTTAACGGAACTTGTAGCTCGCCCTTTAGGGTGTCCGCTGGAAGCAGCTACAGACTCAGGCGAGCCGAACATGTCCTCGGACACTCCCGGCACCAAAAGCCATACGATAAATAAATAATCCGTTTTTCATTCAAGTAAGGACTGCAGACATTGAATGTCAAGTAGTTCCTACTTTCGCCGCCAAACGCCACCATCAACGACTACTAGTTCTGAACCTGGCTTCTAGACGCCACCGCAGTCGGCTTCGGCGACAAACGTAGGAGCCTAAGAGTGTTCTTTGCTTAACCTCTAATTTTGCATCACTCATGTGTAATTAGTGGAAGGTTCTTTAATATGCCATAAATCTAAGACATGGGACCGCCGGCTTTACTGAGGCATACTGAGGGATTTATAACGCTCTTAAAAAAATCCGACGAATTCGGCCGGGTTTGAACCCGCTATCTTGGGCATAGAAGCTCAGCATGCTACCAACTACGCCACCGAGCCGTTGTAGAACACTTTGTACAGGATTCAGCTAGCTTGATTAAATTAAATTAACCCCTCGTCCACGTCGTGGGAGACGGGCAACGGCACAAAGTAGGGGATTGCCTGTAGGGGCGAAGTACAGTGGGGACTTCGTGTGCCCCGGGACCGTTACGGTAGCTGTGAAGGTCCTACAGGAACCCTGAAAAGTGACGGCTAACGGGGCTCTGGTGAAGCTACGATAGGCCCAGCAAGCCAGTAGTGGATAAAACCAAATGCTTTCAAAAATGGAACGAGCCTCGGACAGGATGGATTTAATAGACGACGACACGGCTGTACACACGGACTAAGATTTGGAACTTTAAACCTAAGAACGCTGACGGGGAAGGTGGAGGAGATAGTGGATATGATGGAAAGAAGGAAGTTGGATTTATTGGGATTGGCAGAAACAAAGTGGAAAGGGGAAGGAAGGAGAGTACTGAGAAAAGGCTATAGACTGTACTGGAGTGGGAACGAAGAGGGAAAGAGGAATGGAGTGGGAGTAGTAGTACGAGATGGTTTAAAAGAAGAAGTGAGGAGAATAAGTGATAGGATGATGAAAGTGAAAGTAGCACTGAGGGGAGAGACCGTAGAAATAGTGCAAGTCTATGCTCCACAAGTAGGCTGCGCCTCTGAAGAGAAGGAGGAGTTTGAAGAGGAATTGCAGAAGCAGCTGGTAGGAAGAAATATGATTGTTATGGGGGACCTCAATGCCCATGTAGGAAGAGAAAGACAAGGGTATGAGAGTGTTCTAGGACCAGAGGGTTGGGGCGGAAGAAATGAGGAAGGAAAGAGACTGTTGGACTTCTGCCAGAGGAACAGCCTGCTAGTTGGGAACTCCTGGTTTAAGAAAAGAGAGAGCCACACAATCACATGGTACAATGATGACTTGACCAGGAAGTCGGTGGTCGACTATATACTGTATGAGAAAGAACTAAATAAGAACATCACGGACATCAAGGTTATACCATCGGAGAACCTGGATAGCGACCATCGATTGCTGGTAATGAACCTGAGAGGCAGTAAGGAGAAGAAAGGGACTGAGAACCAGGAAAGACGTATAAGGATATGGAAACTGAAAGAAGGGGATAGAAGGGTCGAGTACCTCAAAATGGTAAAGGAAGAAATTCCAACAGATGAAGAAAGAGGGGTGGAAGAGGAATGGGCTAGATTTAAGAAGACACTAGTGGGTGCAGCAGAAGCAGTATGTGGGAGGACAAGTAGTAAGAAGAGGTGGAAGGAAACACCATGGTGGAATGAGAAGACAAAAGATATAGTAAGGGAAAAGAATAGAGCCTTTAGGAGGTGGTATCAAAATAGGACGGTAGAGACAAGGGAAGAGTACCAGGAAAGAAAGAAGGAGGCGAAGAGAGTGGTGGCGGAGGAGAGAAGGAAGTGGATGGAAGAGTGGACAAAGATGATGGAGGAGGATAGTAAAGGTACAAAAAAGGTCCTGTATGGGATGGTAAAAAATAAGAGGCGGAAGGATCCTACGGATTATGTTAGAATGGTGAACAAAAGGGGACAAGAGATAGAAAATAGGGAAGAACTGAAGAAAATGTGGAAAGAATATTTTGAAGAACTTCTGAACCCAAATGGAAAAGATGGTGAGGAGGAAGAAATCGGGGAAGAGGAAGATGAACTGCAAACAGAAAAGGACTTAACGTGGAAAGAAGTAGAAGATGCAGTGAACAAGATGAAAGGAGGGAAGGCACCGGGTGTGGATGAGTTGAGTGTGGAGATGGTGAGAGCAGCAGGAGAGGTGGGGATACAGTGGCTGTACCGAGTGATGAGGACAGCATGGAAGGAAAGGAAGACCCCAGAGGACTGGAAAAAAGGAATCATTGTCCCGATCTTCAAGAAAGGTAGTAGAACAGATTGCAGAAACTATCGGGGAATAACACTGATGAGCCATTGTGCAAAGATCTTCGAGAAAGTTTTGGAAAAGAGAATTAGGACAAGGATAGAAGGAGGGTTGAGGGAAGAACAACATGGCTTCAGAGCAGGAAGGTCCACAGTGGATTTGATTTTTGCTGTAAGGCAGTTACAAGAACAGCACTATGAGTATGGAACAGATCTACTGATGGCCTTCCTGGACATTGAGAAAGCATATGACAGTGTATGCAGAAACAAAGTATGGAAGTCACTGGAGGATAGAGGAGTAGAGAAATGGACTATAAAGAGGATAAAGGAGATGTACAAGGAAAGCGTGAGCTGTGTGAAAGTGGGAGGAGAGAGATCAGACTGGTTGGAACAAAGAAACGGCTTGAAACAAGGAAGTGCACTGTCACCGTTACTTTTCATTGTGGTGATGGATGACATAATGACCCGAGTGGCACAAGTAATTGGGGAAGGAAAGATGAAAGCAATGGTGTTTGCAGATGATTTGATGATTTGGGGAAACAAGGAGGAGGAGGTACAGGAACAGTTGGACGTGTGGGAAGGAATAATACAAGGATATGGGATGAAATTTAGCATAAATAAGAGTGAGATGGTGATCACAACAAGGAAGAAGGAAAGAACCACAACGGGAATAACAATTGGTGGGGAACAGCTGAAGGAAGTGGAGAGTTTCAAGTATCTGGGAAGCCTGATACAAGATAATGGAAGAAATGATAGAGAAATAAATGAGCGGGGGAGGCAGGCAGAAGCATTTCGGAGGAGTGTGAGAAGCATGTTATGGAGCAAGGATGTCCCTCAGAACAGCAAAAAGATCATATATCGGACGTACTATGTCCCTATCCTGACGTATGCCTCGGAGACCTGGGTTATGAAAGGAAGGGAGAAGAGCAAAGTACAGGCCAGTGAGATGAGGTTCTTGAGAAGCAGTATTGGAGCTACAAAGATGGACAGAATAAGAAATGAGAGGACCAGAGAATTAATGAAGGAGGAACCATTACAGGATGGTATAGAGAAATCTAGACTTAGATGGTATGGACATGTAAAACGAATGGAGGAGAAGAGGATACCCAGGAGAGTACATGAGACGAAGTGGGAAGGAAAGAGACCGAGGGGAAGACCGAGAGACAGGTGGCTGAAGGGGGTGGAAGAAAGCGTGAAGAAGAGAGGAGAAGACTGGACAAGGGTGGAGGCTGAGAGATGGTGGGAAGACAGAAGACGTTGGAGAGGCTTGTGTTCCAAACAGACCCGGCCAGTGGCTGGAAACTGTGCAAGATGATGATGATGATGTATGACGGATGTAGTTTTATCGTAATTTAGATTATTTTTATATTTCGTCATTTGTCGGATATTACTGAACGTTGTGGAGCAAATATAGCAGCAGTGTAATTAAATATAATTAGTCATTCACATTTGTATTTGCGTAGGGACTATTTTTGTACGATTTCCTAGCTTCGGTTTTCGTGACGCTTCTGTTTATATTACTTCTGTAGGGGTTATTTGGGCAGTAATGTAAGATGGAATTTATTTCCACGAGTGTTTATTTTCTAGTTAGTTTGTGGACCAGCCACCAGGTCCCCAATACACTGTGGGCTAGTGATCATTGGAGAATAAAACACCCAAGGACACGAGTTCTTTTTCTCAAAATATGTGGTTACTTGTAGTAGATTTGAACTTTCCTTTAATTCATTACCATCTGTTTGGACTAGTTTCGTAACCACACCCAATCTCTGAGAGTAGCGGTCTCGTGCTGGGTCTAGCTCAAATCCATGTGTGTTTGTTGGTGGAGGGATCTCACGAGGGTCGATTTGGCCTTCAGCCCAGTGGTATCTCGGATCAATACGCGCAAAATATATTGTATATCCCTGGTGCAGTTCGGACAGCAGTAATGTTGAATAAAATTCCATAGGTTGGCCACACTGATTGCTTATCGAGTCTATTTCAAAAGTCTTCAATAATGTAGTCGCTATCATAAATCAAATGCCTTTAAGAATGGTGCTGAGCTCATTTTAAAAATCATAATACTCCGAGATCCAGGCTATGTGTTTAGGGTACCTCCACGCTCTGTGGGCAATTGGGTTTGAATCCACCGTTGGCAATCTTTGAAATGGTTGATCATTTTTCACATTTTAAATTCCAGGCAAATGCTGGATGGTACCTCTTCATAGGCCGACGACACTTCCTTCCAAAAGAAACAGTACATAGAGGTAACATAGTGGGTCAAATCTCTAAATATAACCGACATACTGATAAATATCGCACATGATGGACCAGTGAGGGTAAATAACAAGAACATAATGGACAACAACAAAAATAAACTAGTTAACGCTTGCTGGGAGCGCCATTTCTACACATGTACTTTGTTATCATAAATTCCGGCTGTAATAAAAAACCGTTGTCCCATTCGAACTCATAACGTCTCCTTCCCAACTCTGTCAAACGGGATTAATATGGGTAGAAATACATACACACATCTTAATATGCTTTAAGAAATGAGAAATACAGTTATAAAGATTTTCCAGTGTTAACATACGCATGAAAGTGAAGCTGATGAAGCGAACAAGAAAGGTCTTCTACGCCACTTTTATTCCCTTACCAAGCGGCTTCGGTGGCGTAGTCGGTAGCATGCTGAACTGCTGTGCCCAAGGTAGCGGGTTCAAACCCGGCCGAAGTCGTCGGATTTTTTAAGAGCGTTAAAAATCCTTCAGTATGCCTTCCTTCGGAGGGGAAGTAAAGCCGGCGGTCCCATGTCATAGATTTATGGCATGTAAAAGATCCTTTCACAGACTAAACTTGTGTAAAGCAAAATTTGTTAGGTTAGATTTCGTCAGAATGCTCTATCAAAGTTCCAACGTTCACCACTAGGTATCATTGATATCTGGTGGCGAAAGTTGGAACTTGTAGCTCACCCTTTAGGGTATCCGCTGGAAGCAGCTACAGACTCAGGCGAGCCGAACATGTCCTCGGACACTCCCGGCACTAAAAGCCATACGATAAATAAATCCCCTTACCAATTCTCTTCCGTGTGTCTAATGAAATTATGGAACTTGAAGGGCACTTTAAAAATCAGACAAGAATTAAATGATATCCTCCTATAAACCACGTTGATCGAATATTTTATGAAAGAAATAGACACAATATCACTGATCGAAGAAAACTAACAACATTGGAGAATCAAGTCACATGCCGTTATGACGCTCTACAAATTATAATTAATCGCATGATTAAGTAACATTAATTATGATGGTGAAAATACTTTATAACTGAGCGAAGAGTCAGGTATCCAGAGGCATAATTATAGGAGCTACTCAATGTAGTGAGTATAAACATTAGACTCTAACAGATCAAGAGAGTGGGTATAGTCTCTTGGAGAAGCATCTGTGCCTAAATAGATATTACGAGTCGAAAGTAAGAGATAGCAGCACTGTGAACAATTCGGGAGGAGCCCGTGGCTAGGGAGTGTATAAATAGTGGAGCCCACAGTTGTTTTGTAATACATTAATTAGGCTAGATAGTAAAACGGTTCTTTGAAATTGATCGCTATTCATGTATTGGTAAAGTGTAATAATCATTTATGACAGTAAGGTATCGAGATCGAATAAACATTGAATTTAGTACCAACTTAGTAACTATGGTTTAGGCGTAATGGAAGGGACCACCCGTCACACAACCACAGAGGATGAAGAAACATTGATAAAGTAATCCTTTTAAAGTGTCATTTGCTATTTATATCTGAGGATTTGTGTATGTAAATATGAGGTATTTGTTGTCTACTTTTTGATTTCCGTGATAGATTAAAGTAGCGATTAGGAGGTGACATTTTAAGTACAGACAGGGTATCACAAATAGTTACAAGGAAGGAATGAGATCCGTTAGATTATAGGATGTCATATATTCCTGGTAACCTGTTCATTTCATGAAGTGAGTGTTGAAACAAAGTCATATTTATTTTGTGGTAGACGTCAGGACCAGTGATTCGTTATTACTCTGTACATTGATCACGTCCTTTGAATTGAGGTGGATGACAAGTGATTTGACAGGAAAGGTTTATGTAAAGTGAGTGCTATATGTGCGTTTTATGTGCCAAGGGAAGATGACCTGTGTGATAAGTCTTCGTCGACGAGTGGTGACTGGTGTAGCCAGCATTCGCCCATAATTTCTGATGTTCTTCGAGGTAGGCTACTTATTCTTATGGGGAGAGTATGAACCGAGTTAGTTAGTTTGTTGTTGTTGATTTAAGGGGCGGAAATACGAGGTCATCTGCCCCTAGGAATAACCGAGATATTGATACTAACTCCATATTCTTAAATGGAATGGCACAAATTCATGTTCCTGGCTTTTAACTACAACTGAATAAAAGTTCAAATAGGTAAGTATTTTCAAATTTGGACAGTTACTATTGAGATATTATTAATAATAGCATGCGCTTTATTGGGGGGCCATGGGTCCGTGTCCACCCCTAGTGAGACAATATAACACCTCACCTGCCATTTTACACATTTTATACTTTCCGTACCGTACAAAACATAATGGCTTCAAATTGTCATCAGCTCGGTCCGAATACACAATCCGATAATCCCTAAACATCATTGGTGAGAAGACGATGGCGATGCAACAAGTAGTAACCTAATAAGGTACTTACCACTTTCAGATCTTCATCACTCACTAAAGACGGTGTTTCTACTTTGGTGCATGGAGCAAACTCTGGTACGGAAAATTCTTCTACCTTGATATCCTCAATGAGATTAGCATCATCCTGCAGAGAAATTACTTCTTTTACAAACTCGTTCCTTCGCATAGATAGAATTATATCTTTTACAGGGTTCAATTGCTTTGAATCCAAACACAATGCGACATACCAGACCTTCATTAGACATTATGTACAGAATATTAGTTCTTTTTCAGATGTAACATACCAGACTTGAGTAAATTCATCATCAAATCACCATTTATATATAAACGTGACGGCATAACGAGAATGCGAGCCGAGTCTACTTATGAAGATATTACGTGGAGAAAGGTGCACGAGAAGGTTGTGGAAGGAGCGTGTCAGCTATGAACTACACCAGATCCAATGTATGGAAATTATAAATATTTAAATACTGGAGGAGATAGACAATGCAATCAATTGAGTTAATTCACTGCATTATATTGGACATTTATCTACGCAGGAATAACAAACAATTCGAATGATCCAAAAGGAAATGGTGAAGAAGTAACCTGATTGGTCAGAGGAGGAAGAATCTTGAAACGCTTACCTATTACTGAACAGTACTTGTCGAACGCTTGACAGCGTGAGTGCGGAGATTTGTGAATCCAACCACGGGAGTAATATAGAACGCGATACCTTTTCGTATAAAATTCCCCTAAAAACAAAATGGCGTTGTTGATGTCGTCATCGAAGACGTCACGAAATACATTAAATACTCCTCTATCAAACTTACGGGAAAAGCATGGGGAATAGGGGGTACTGGGTGGGGTAAACACAAACAGAAATTGGCATTTACAATGAACCTTTAAAACGAGATTCATACCTACTTGACCTATATAGGTCAGGTAAAATCGCGATACACATCGACATTTTCACATTTCAGTTTATATTTATAAAATATGTATCCCCTTCTTTACTTAAGCTATATAGGTCAATTAAAGGAAGTGATGCACATCGACATTTTCACCTTTCAGCTCAGATTTATAAAATATGTATCCCCATCTTTACTTGATCTATACAGCAAAAAAAAAAATGTTTAGTGCTTTTCAGTCGGTCAACACTTATGTAACCAAAAGAGCTGGGTTATGCCCTAATCCTGAAATAAATTAAATTAAATTAAGGGGTAGGAAGTTGACAGAACTCCTACTCAAATGTCAACCTCACCTGCACGTGGTGCACCCTGCTTAAGACTGACGAGGCTCTGACGACCGAGTGACCTCCGGTATAAGAGGTCCTCCTCTACCAAGTGCCAACAGTTTCCTTGGAAGGCGGATGAGCGGGTAGAGGTTTAGGGCACTCTGTTGTTCTAGGGATGAGAAATTATCCCTGAAGGCGGAGAAAACATGATTGGTCAACGGCATCAGAATGTGGAAGGCAACGGGAAACCACCACATTAAATATTCCAAGAAAACCCCATGGCTTTGCTCAATTGAAAATGTTCCGTAGATTCAAGTTCCCCGTCCGGATCTCCAGGGGGAACTAGGTTGAGAGGGGCTTTAAGATGAGTGCAATGCTGCAAGGAACAGTACTGTTTAGGAACATGGAATATGAGATCCATGTATCAAGGAAAACTATATGTAGTCAAAAGAGAAATGGAGGGAATCGGCATCGACATATTGGGAAGAAGTGAAATGAGGTGGTCCGGAATGGGAGAGTTTATTTCGGATGACTACACAATATACTTCTCTGGACAAGACAACAACAAAAGTAATGGAGTAGCCTTCATAGTTGGTAACATAGTAGGTAAAACTGTGATGGGTTGTAACTATAAAAATGATAGAATGATATCCATCAGATTTCAAGGTCAACCACTCAATGTTACAGTCATTAAAGTTTATGCACCAAACATTGATGCTGAAGGGGACGTAGTTGACCAATGTTATGAAGATTTGCAAGAACTACTACGGTCGACACCAAACAAGGATATCGTTTTCATAGTTGGAGATTGGAATGCTAAAGTGGGAAATCAAATAGTAGATGGTGTAACAGGACAATTTGGCCTTGGTACAACAAATGAAGCAGGACAGAGACTCGTAGAATTCAGCCTAGATAATTCACTGATTATCACCAACACACTATTCCAGTTGCCCAAAAGACGTCTATACACTTGGACTTCACCAGATGGCCAATAACGGAATCAAATTGATTACATAATTTGTAATAGTAGGTGGAAAAGTGCTATTCAATCTACTACAATAAGACCAGGCGCTGACTGCGGATCAGATCATGAATTATTAATTGCAAAATTCCGGTTGAAGTTTCGGAAAACGGCTAGAACTGCCACATCATACAGATTTGACCTGGGAAGAATTCCTTGTGATTATACAGTAGAAGTCAGGAACACATTTAATACATTGCAGATTGGAGACAAACCCCCTGAAGAGTTGTGGACAGAAGTATCTGCTGCTGCTAAGCAGGAAGCAGAAAAATACATTCCCAAGGAAAAGAATAAGAATAAGGCCAAATGGTTATCGGGTGAGGCCCTGCAAATTGCAGAAGAACGAAGGAATGCAAAAATTAAAGGGGATATATCAGCAATGTTTGAGTTTAATGCAGAGTTTAGAAGATTAGCTACAAGAGATCAGAATATTTTTATAACTAATCAATGTAAGGAAGTTGAGAAAAATAACAGAATGGGAAAGACGAGGGAACTTTACAAGATAATTAGAGATATCAAAGGAAAATTTCAGGCAAAATTTGGGATGGTAAAAGATAAAAATGGCAAAGATCTAACAGAAGCAGAGGACAAGGAAAGATGGATGGAATATGTAGAAGATCTGTATAAGAAAGAACCATGTATTATGGATAATGAAGTTCATGTGCCCTTCGAACCAGAACCAGATATTTTGGAAACTGAAGTCAAATAGGCCCAAGAGAATATTGCTAAAACAAAGCAAGTGGACATGATGGAATTCCAATAGAAATGTTCAAAGAAGTTGGAGATAGTGCAGTGAAAATTTTACAGTCCATATGTCAGCAAATATGGAAAACCCTACAATGGCCAAAAGACTGGAAAAGTACAGTATTCATCCCAATTCCTAAGAAGGGAAATTCTAAAGAATGCATGAATCACCGAACAATAGCACTTATCTCACATGCTAGCAAAGTCATGCTTAAAATCCCACAAAATAGACTATGCCAGTATGTAGACCGAGAGCTACCTGAAGAACAAGATGGATTTCGTAAAGGAAGAGGGACCAGAGATCAAATCGCCAACGTACGATGGATAATGGAGAAGGCAAGAGAATTCTAGAATGATGTATATTTTTGTTTTATTGATTATGCTAAAGCTTTTGACTGTGTTGATCATAATGAGTTATGGAAAGTACTAAAATACATGGGAGTACCAGAACATATCATTAACCTCATCCGGAACTTATACTCTGATCAAGAAGTTACAGTGAGAACCATATAAGGAACAACTAAATGGGTTAAGATTCAAAAAGGAGTACGGCATGGCTGTATATTGCCACCTCACGTTTTCAATCTGTATACAGAACACATTA
>CAMPQE020000270.1:0-53692 GCA_946902985.2 Meconema thalassinum | reverse complement strand
ATGTAAATAATTAAAGACACAAAAAGTTACACTATGGTAATTATATTAATAAATTTATGTTATGAGTTAATGTTTAGTTAAGTAATATTTTTAATGCGACTTATAGCTAGTTGTTTGCTGTTAATGTTCGACAATCCAGGTGGTAGTTCATTAAGTAGTGATGGTATAATATAATTTAGTCTCTTGAAACCATAGCTATTTATACATAAAGGTTTTACATATTTAGTACTTGTTATGGCTCGTGTTTGTATGTTGTGAGAGACCTTATGCCTGAATCTTGGATCATGGTAGTAGAGATTCAGTACAGTAATTTGAAACAACTCTTTAATATTAAAATAAGGGATATCAGTGAAATATTTAAAGAACCTCTTTTGGCTATCTTGAATATTATTAATTAAAGTTGTGTTTTGATTTCCCCAAGCTGGTATAGCATATCTTAATTTGCTTTCAATCAGAGCACTATAAATGGTTTTGTAAGTTTTTCTATCTACATAAAATTGGAGATTGTAGAAGGTGTAGAGGTTTTCTCTTAGTTTTTTTTTTAAATGTTTAATGTGTGTGTGTTCATTTTAAAGTGTTCATCAAGGGTAATTCCTAGGTATTTTTTGTATCGAAGTACTATTTATGAAGTTGTTATATTTGCAACCTGCCAGGATGTTTTGGTGTATGCATGATATGCTGTGGTGCGTTAGTTTGTATTTTTCTTGTGTGAAGTGATCAACTCTGATGTGCATTATTTTAGATTTGATTGTATTTATATACAAATTATTGTCATGACACAATCTTGTGATGTTATTGAAGTCTTCTTGAAGTCTATCAAAAGCTGTTTTAGAGTCTTCATGTATGGTATATATAGTGGTGTCGTCAGCATAAATAAATATTTTACTGTGTTTAATGGCTTCATTCATGTCGTTTACGAACAGGTTATATAGTGTAGGTAAAATAATACTGCCTTGAGGAATACCCTGTGTTCCTTCTGCCGCGTCACTGATAGTGTTATTGACCATTACTGCCATTTCCATGTTTTTCAGATAGCTTTCAAATAGTTTGTAAGTCGTGCCTCTTATTCCAATATCGTGTAATTTAGCAAGTAGTTTATTGTGATTTATTGTGTCAAATGCTTTAGAAAAGTCAAGAAAAAGTACCATTATGTGATTGTTCTTATTTAAGGCATTATTTATTACATTGGCAAAATCAGCCAGGAGTAGTTCACTACTCTTTCCCTTCCTAAAACCGTATAGGTGTCACTTTAAAATATCATATTTATTTAGGAAATTCTTCAATCTCTTATCCAAGCATTTTCCATTATTTTGTGTAGGATTGATAAAATGCATATAGGTCTGTAGTTGCCAAGTCTAAGTGATCGCCATTCTTATATATAGGTTTAATAATTGTGTATTTCAGATATTTTGGTATTATGCCTGATTCGAATATCTTGTTTATGAGATGTGTTATGATTGGTATAGTTTTTTTTGGATGTTGCCTTTATGTCTTTCAAGCGTATATTGTCTTCCCCAGGCGATTTGTCCGTTTTTAATTCCTTAATTATATTTTCTGTTTCATATTCATCAGTTTCAAGTAATGTAAAGGAATTCATTAATGTGTTTCGATTTGATTGCCATATGTTGATACTAAAGTTATGAGCTAGGCTGTTTATTTTTTCACTAAAGGTACTGTTGAATTTATTGACTATCACTTCGTTAGTATTGAAACGTTTTGCTAGCTCCTAACTGTTGGGTGAGAAATGTAACTGTTTACCTTTGCCTAAGCTATGTTGTTTTAATGGGCGCCAAGACCTCAACGCAATGTTGAAATCTAAATTTGTATTTAACAACGTCTAGCTCTGGCAGAACACCTTCAAGACTCTATTCACTCAGATCGTGGTATGATTTGATCATTAACCCAACAAACAATTGTATCAGGAGAAGGAATTGGTCTATATCTAATGCTACCTACTGAAAGCAAAGATTGCATTGTAAAAGAAATGAATTTATTATATAAAACAAGAATAGCAAAATTAATAATAATAAGTATAAAATTTAAATTGGAGCGTTGTGATTTGAATATTACCGATAGAAAATTACGTGAAAACGGAGTCTGATAAATTGATTTTACTCTTATTTCCAAGCTATGAAGTTACTGAAATATGAAATGTAAAACAAAGAAAATGAGAGATTGCGTATTTCTGCGTCATTGGCGCTTACCACTGGAAATTGCCAAAGCATTTCCCTCGTTCTTGATGATGTTGTGAGCTTCCCACAGTCTCCTGGACGTCGTCATCTCCGTCGGAATTTGATGATATTCTGGTAGATTAGATAATTCTATGGTCCGTACCTCGGACCCAAACACTCGTACAATCAAGTTTTACAAAAGTTCGTCGCTAACTCCACTGAACATCGGAGCGACACGCACTCGCATCCATACTCCTCAAGTATTTCACAGATAGTCACTAACTCCACTGAACATCGGAGCGACACGCACGCGCATCCATACTCCTCAAGTATTTCACAGATAGTCACTAACTCCACTGAACATCGGAGCGACACGCACGCGCATCCATACTCCTCAAGTATTTCACAGATAGTCCTCGTCCCACGGAACATCGGAGCGACTCCCGCGTATATCCACACTCGGCAAGAACTATACAGATTGTTCTCGTTTCACGGCGCGTCGAACGATATATGCACACGTTGGCTCCCCACTCTTCAGTCCCAACTAGCTTACGTCGTCTCCCCTGATTGGCTGACCCACCACGCGATCTTCTCCTCCTCCGGGTCATTACACTCGGCGGGAGGGTTCCGTTCCAACAATTCGTCTTTCCTGGACCTTGCGACCCAAGATTGCGTCATGCTTCTCGACAAGATTAAGCGTGTACTTGAAATCCCAGTGAGTCACGTCTCTCGATATACCCTAACTGACGAAAACTCCGTAAAATTCCGTAATCAGATAATTTTCTATGATATCGTCGTTCGTAATAATTTGCTGGATAGCGTTTTCTAAGACATAGAAAACCTATCTGAATGCTAATAATTTTTATAAAATGCTCCGAAAATACCTAAATAATAATTATAATAAATTAATAATAATAATAATAAATTAACATGAAAAATTCTCTTGGCTGAACAATTTGCCGCGTAAATAAATATAGAATGGCTTCCTACTGACTTATACCAGTTGCATCAAACCCCTCGAAAAACACGTTACATATTCGCCTCGGATCATCGGATGATTTACCGTGACGACGGTCCATTATCCGATTATCCCAGACACGTTAATAAACCCCATCCAAAATACATATTACATAAATGAAATCACCCTAAATTACAGATATATACACTCATATTTTTTCTTCACGCACTTTGCGTCAAAGTTTGTTGTCACAATGGATTGCACTTTGCAACCAGTCCAATGTTTTACATATGGAATAGTGTTCCACGGATATTTCCGCCTCTCAAATTTCTCTATGTTGGAGAAATAGACATGATTAATGTGTGAGCACTATGTATTTATGATGTCATATCACACGCATTGAAGGTGTTCTGATATATTTATATCACCCTAGAACTTCCTAATTTCACTGGAGGTCCCCTCCTTATGGTGACATTTAATTCCACTTATCACTGAGCACACGATCACACTATTGTGGCAGCGCCTCGTGACCATAATACTTAATCTCTCTTTGAAGTAGATTAAATTAATATTGACTTCTGAAAAAAAACAGTAAATGTGCATTACATATAACACCAAATATTTCTGTGCCGTAATCGCCCTGTCTTGTTAAGTTCCCGTTAACCATATTCTACTTAATACTAGTTCTCAACACAGACCATTTCTCCTCACACAAATAATACCATTGTATAAATTATCTTAAATTACACACTTACAAATCTTACATGGCGAGGCCGTAAACAGAAATCACGTGTGCTGATATGTATGAGTTTCATGAAGGACTGTCTCGCATTCTGATGGCCCATCTTTTATCTCGTGGACGCCTTAAGCTAACAAGCCCTATTCAAGCGCTCCCCCATCTCTTGGAGATAAATTGGAACCCATCAGCGCTGCCAAAATGGCCTTGGTGCATCGAGACAATTTAGTGCTCAACAGCATCCGACAATCCCGTCATATTTCCCTGTACCTTAAAAACTCTCATTTACTTACATACTACCCCCCTGTGTGACTTCTGATACGCCTGCCTGGAAGACCATCTCCTCCCACGCACCAAATACCACACTTACTCATTTGATAGGCTGGCTCGCCAGCTAAACACACTCACTTTATGACACATACTTTCGTAGACTATGTATATTATACGTTCCGTATAATCTGTTTCCCTCACTATTCTCCAGCACATATGCTGTTTTCCCAATACGTTTGGAAACTATAAATGTTTCTGCGTCACCTGCTTCCAACCTTGCAAGTGGCTCCCTTTAAATGAACGTCATCACGTTGCTCTACCTACCTATTTCTCAGTGTCTGTAACGATGCCCTGTTGCTACTGTCCACACATGCTAACCCTACCTTCCTATGGTGTCACACCTCTACTCGACACTCTATGACCTAAAAATGTCACTTCTGACTGACAGAATGACGACTTAGACAGCTTCAAAGTGAACCCTGCCTGATCTAACTTCTGAAAAACTATATTTAAATGACATAGATGCTCCTCAAAACTGCGTGAACTAATTACCATATCATCAATGTAAATGGTTACAAACTCTCCTGTGTCATCCCCTAATGCGATGTTTAAAGCCCTAATTAAAGCTGCTGAACTACTCTTTAACCCATAAGGTGTTCTACAAAATTGATAAAGGTTATATTTATGACTAAAAGCTGTAAATGGTCTATCTTCGTACATAAGTGGCACTTGCCAAAAACTGGAACTCAAATCTACACAAGTGAAATACTTCTTCCCCTCAAATGTTTGCATTAATTCCTCTATTGACATAGATTTCAGCTGATCTGAACTAATTCTACTGTTAACCAAACGAGCGTCTAAACAAATACGAACAGTGCCGTCGGTCTTGGGTACCGTGATCAAAGAATTAACATATGGACTGTTAGAGTGCTCAATAATCCCATCTTCAAGCATCTGATTAATTTGTGCCTCAACTGCACTCTGATAAGCGAAAGGTACAGGATATCTATGTCCTGTGAATACTGACCTATCAATAACGTTCAATGAATGTGTATAGCAATTGGCCATACCAATGCGATCCTCAAAAACTCTCCTATTACACAATAACACATCATAGAGCCGAACACATTGTTCCACCTCTATATTACCCTGAAATGCAGCCTCACGTAACGAGTCCTCTAGACTTCCGTTCGTAATCACACTGCCCACAAAACATGGAGAACCCCGCTCTACGGCTGGCGATATCTCATTTAAAGTACAAATCACACCTACAATACTACTCCTCTGAATATGGTCATTGAACGCTACTTCTACTTCAGAATCTCCCCATTTACATTTCAAACTCCCTACATCATAACATAAGTTACCAGACACTCTACTTAGCCACTCTGAACCCAAGATAACACTGAATACTAAATTTGGAATTACAAGGCAAATCTGCTTCTCTACATGATTATTAATTTTAATGTCTACTAAAACTTGCTTAGAAATTACTTTAGACCTATTCCCAACAGCTGTGATAACAAAAGTGCTTTTAATTGGCATCTCCTCAAAATTTACTCCAGTTCCTTTCATTTTATCATAAAATGCACTACTTATGCAACTCTTCATACAACCACTATCAATTAAACATCTGTGTACGCCTCGGACACGTTAAATTTAACTATGGGGCTCTTACTAACCACTTCCTGAATAATACCTTCATCATTTAGTTCATGTAATAATTCATTTCTTACAGTTAGGTCATAGGGTTCCTGTATAATTGTATGGACAGGGCATGCTACAGACTGAGATTCTGACCTTACTTCGCAGCCTGGTTCGCGTTTAAAGAACCGCTACAGCTGGCCGTAGTACTAGTTACTACTGCACTGGTCTGGTTGTTCTGAGTTGTGTTGTCATTGTTTGGCTGTATATTACTACCACTAGGCTGTCCTCTTCCTTGACCCCTATTCTGGTTGTAATTATTGTCATTATAATTTCTCCCTTGATTTCCCCTGAAATCATTGTTTCTCCCTTGATTTCCCCTGTAATCATTGTTCCTCCCTTGATACTGATTACCATAGCCATTTCCTCTGTTCTGATTTAGCTGATTATTATTATTTCTATTTTGAGCATTGGCCCCTTCGCCACCGTTCCCTTGAACTTCCTGATGCCTGGCTTCATTAGGTCTATTATTATTATTACCCTGGTTCCTATTGAAATTGTCCTCATAACCCCCTCTCCCTAGTGCATCAAATGTGCTTAACAAATTTTCTACTTGTGATATAGTCTTTACATTCTGGATACAAGCAGCCTCCTTGATCCTATAGGGAAAGTGCCTAAGTAGCAACCTTACCACATCACTTTCCTCCTTCAAGCCATCCAGATATTTACACACTAATACCTGCCCTAAAAAGTATTCGGTCATGGTGGAGCTTCCTTTAGGGTTATATTTACCACACACTACTCCCTCACGATGCTGCGACTGAATAACCTCATTCCAGAACTTTTCACAGAATTTCATTTTAAAATCATTCATATCAGTAAACTTGTCTCTGTAGACAGCAAACCAATTCCTCGTTTCCCCCACAAACACTTGTTCTAAAATTTCAACTACCTGGCACCACTCAATACTACCATTTTCCAACCTCTCCCCGAATTTATTTTCTATAGTGTTCATGAACTCCATTGGGCACCCCTGTCGATTGCTGAACTTACCCAGTTCTACCTCCCTGTGTGTGCTATTCACAAAAACTGGTCTATTCTGACTATTTTCTTGCCTGATCCTAGCTTTTAATTTTAATTCTAATTCTGCGATTTTCTCCTCAGCCTTCCTCTCAATACTGTTTACTGTTAATTTAATGTTTCCTTCTGATTCTTCTACTTTATCATATAGCTTTGCTTGTTTCTCCTCAATCTTGCTAATGCTCTCTTTATTACTCTCTCTTAAATCATTTACTTCTGCAACTATTTGTGAGTGGACTTTCTCAATTCTACCCCCCAGCTGTTCCTTAACCTCTTTAGTAGCTACCTGAATTTTGTCAATTTCTCCCCCCAATTGCTTTTTGACCTGCTGTGTTTCCAGTTGCACTAGTTCTTTTAAATTTTCAGCCTGTGTACTGATTCTAATTTCCAACTCCTCCTGTACTTTTCCTAATTTTCTGTCTACATCTGCAATAATCTCTTTAGCCTTTTCTTCCATCACCCCCCTGATCTCACCTCTAATCAGTTCGAATTTGTCACTCATTTCCCTACTGTTTTGTTCTAATTTAGCATTTAAAGTTTCAGTACTCTCTCTATTTTCCTTACTGTTTTGTTCTAATCTGGCGTTTAAACTATCGCTCAATTCCCTATTACTCTCTTTATTTTCCCTACTGTTTTGTTCTAGTTTAGCGTTATTCTGTTCTAACTTTGCATTTAAAGCTTCTGTACTTTCTTTATTTTCCCTACTGTTTTGTTCTAGTTTAGCGTTATTCTGTTCTAACTTTGCATTTAAAGCTTCTGTACTTTCTTTATTTTCCCTACTGTTTTGTTCTAGTTTAGCGTTATTCTGTTCTAACTTTGCATTTAAAGCTTCTGTACTTTCTTTATTTTCCCTACTGTTTTGTTCTAATTTAGCGTTATTCTGTTCTAACTTTGCATTTAAGGCATCACTACTAACTTTGTTCTGATACATAAACTCGAGAAGTAAAGTTTTTAATTCTGGTTGGCCGCCTACACTCCCTGTTTCAGTATCGGGATTTACCTCCGCTACCCCGGTACTACCATCACTCGACATACTGCTCGTATCATCACTCTCCCGTTGATGACCACTACGTAACCTCATCTGTCTTTCTTTCTCATCCCCCATAATGATATACACTGATACAGACAAATAACCCCCAAAATACAGACACAGAAATATATACCCTTCTCCTTCCACAAATGTTATTAGGTTTTCAGCCCCAAGT
Source organism: Meconema thalassinum (assembly GCA_946902985.2). Lineage (NCBI taxonomy): Eukaryota > Metazoa > Arthropoda > Insecta > Orthoptera > Tettigoniidae > Meconema > Meconema thalassinum. The sequence continues at coordinate 45,628 of CAMPQE020000270.1, read as the reverse complement.
TGTCGGCGACAAGTGAAACGTTATTTAGTGCCCCATGTTGGTAGCGACAAATGAAACGTTTTGCTAGCTCCTAACTGTTGGGTGAGAAATGTAACTGTTTACCTTTGCCTAAGCTATGTTGTTTTAATGGGCGCCAAGACCTCAACGCAATGTTGAAATCTAAATTTGTATTTAACAACGTCTAGCTCTGGCAGAACACCTTCAAGACTCTATTCACTCAGATCGTGGTATGATTTGATCATTAACCCAACAAACAATTGTATCAGGAGAAGGAATTGGTCTATATCTAATGCTACCTACTGAAAGCAAAGATTGCATTGTAAAAGAAATGAATTTATTATATAAAACAAGAATAGCAAAATTAATAATAATAAGTATAAAATTTAAATTGGAGCGTTGTGATTTGAATATTACCGATAGAAAATTACGTGAAAACGGAGTCTGATAAATTGATTTTACTCTTATTTCCAAGCTATGAAGTTACTGAAATATGAAATGTAAAACAAAGAAAATGAGAGATTGCGTATTTCTGCGTCATTGGCGCTTACCACTGGAAATTGCCAAAGCATTTCCCTCGTTCTTGATGATGTTGTGAGCTTCCCACAGTCTCCTGGACGTCGTCATCTCCGTCGGAATTTGATGATATTCTGGTAGATTAGATAATTCTATGGTCCGTACCTCGGACCCAAACACTCGTACAATCAAGTTTTACAAAAGTTCGTCGCTAACTCCACTGAACATCGGAGCGACACGCACTCGCATCCATACTCCTCAAGTATTTCACAGATAGTCACTAACTCCACTGAACATCGGAGCGACACGCACGCGCATCCATACTCCTCAAGTATTTCACAGATAGTCACTAACTCCACTGAACATCGGAGCGACACGCACGCGCATCCATACTCCTCAAGTATTTCACAGATAGTCCTCGTCCCACGGAACATCGGAGCGACTCCCGCGTATATCCACACTCGGCAAGAACTATACAGATTGTTCTCGTTTCACGGCGCGTCGAACGATATATGCACACGTTGGCTCCCCACTCTTCAGTCCCAACTAGCTTACGTCGTCTCCCCTGATTGGCTGACCCACCACGCGATCTTCTCCTCCTCCGGGTCATTACACTCGGCGGGAGGGTTCCGTTCCAACAATTCGTCTTTCCTGGACCTTGCGACCCAAGATTGCGTCATGCTTCTCGACAAGATTAAGCGTGTACTTGAAATCCCAGTGAGTCACGTCTCTCGATATACCCTAACTGACGAAAACTCCGTAAAATTCCGTAATCAGATAATTTTCTATGATATCGTCGTTCGTAATAATTTGCTGGATAGCGTTTTCTAAGACATAGAAAACCTATCTGAATGCTAATAATTTTTATAAAATGCTCCGAAAATACCTAAATAATAATTATAATAAATTAATAATAATAATAATAAATTAACATGAAAAATTCTCTTGGCTGAACAATTTGCCGCGTAAATAAATATAGAATGGCTTCCTACTGACTTATACCAGTTGCATCAAACCCCTCGAAAAACACGTTACAGTATAATGTATTCTTAAATGTTTGTTTATGACTACATTGAGAGTTTGTGTTTTCCGACCTGTTATATCATTAATGACTTTCCACATTCCTTTATTATCGTTTTTAGAACTATTTATCTTATTTTTATAATATTGATGCTTTGTTTTGTTTATTAGCTTATTTAATTAGTTTCTGAAAGCTTTGTATTGAGTTTTTATTGTAATATTACCCTTGTTTCCGAGCATTGTTTTGTAAAGTCTATCTCTTTCCTTACATTGTATTTTTAGGTCGTAAGTGAACCATTGTTTGCTTTTTCTGTGTTTACGTGTGGTTATGTAAGATGCTATTTGGTAGATTTGGTTTTTATATTGTTATATATGTCATTAGGATTTTTTAATTCAAGGCAATCTGTCCAGTCTGTGTTGTTAAGGCTTTTGTGTATTATAGTATCGTTCATTAGCGTAATGTACGATTCATTATATTGTAATTGTGTCTTATCAATTTTTGGCCAAATACCTACATATGTTATGTAGTGGTCAGAGATGTCTGATTGTATGACTGCAGAAGTATATTGATCTAGTCTGCTACGATAGTACCTAATGTGATCAATACATGTTCTCGAGTCTAAATTTGGATCATAACGAGTAGGCCTACATTGAGTGATAAGTGGTAGGAAACCATGAGTTGCCATAATATTTGTATATTTGATAGCTGATAGACTGATGTCATTAGATAAAGTATCAATGTTGATATCTCCTAAAATGGCATACTCGCTGTACTTACTGGTGTGTTGTGTTATATGTGTCATCAGTTCATCAAGAAAGTCATTAATGTTAGTGCTAGGTGGTCTGTAAATGCATGTTAATCCAATCTTTTTGTTCATGTGAAGTATTTATATTACCATTGATTCATGAGTATTGGAAATGGATGAATTGTGTGTTCTAATAACCATGTTGTTCTTTACATATATGGCTATGCCTCATCCTTTACGATTTGTTCTATTACAAAATACAACATTAAAATTATCCAAAGTAAATAGGTAATTATTAGGTTTAAGTATGTTAATTTCTGTTAAGCAAATAATATCCAGATCATTAATTTTCTTGCCTAAGGTTATGGTTAAATAATCCCAGTTTTTGATATACATTGAATATTTAGAAAAAGGATTTTGATTTCAGCATTATCTCTAGTCTTATTACCATTTTCGATGAAATCGGGTATATTGAGAAATGTGACTTCCTTTTGTATTCCAGAAACATTTATATTACTATCCCAAATGTTCATAATATCAATTAATATAATAATTCAATAATAAATCTTTCTTTTTTTGGGGGGGGGGCTTACTAATTTTGTTAGTGTCTTCCTCGCGGGAGATTCTCAATATACCAGATTCGTCGTTTTTTTCGCGCTAGAATTTTGCCGTTTTTAACCCTAATGAATTTCCAGTTATTTTCTCTGGCCTGATTTTTAGTTTTCTATAGTAGCTCTCTATAAAATGACGTTAGACTTTCGTTAATGAAAAACCTAGATTTAGTGTTCCCATGAGTAAGGAAATTTTGTCCTTTTCTTTTCTGTAAAAATTCATTCTTTTTGGATATAGAGTTGAATTTTACCACTATTGGGGGGATTTTGTAATAATAATTATAATAATAATAGTAACAATAATAGACTACTAACAATAATAATAATGTAATGATAGTGGGGCTGTGTAGCTCAGGTAGGCCTAATAGAGTGCTATCTTTATCGGGGTTTTTATCTAGGCTCAGTCATATAATAAATGAAAGTGAGCATTTAAATACGACAGCCTTATGGCAATGGATTTAATGGCACGTACAAGAAATTCTGTGAACGCAAATTGACATCAACTCGACTTCCCCGATAAACATAAAATAGTGTGTCTAAAAACCTATTATTATTATAATTGTTGCACTGTCTTCGTACAAAGTTAGACCAACGGTTCCTTTCATTAATTTACCAAATCTTTAGGATTTCAATTTTCTCATGTTTGAAGTCTACTGTACTATACCGTAGACCAATAAGTTATGTCATAGGCCATAAGGCTGACTGAATCCTTAACAGATCCACCATCACTTGCCATTAAGGTTTGGATGTTTAGGACCTAAAGAAACGTGAAATATGCAGGCAAATATGCCCTAAAAATAGCCTACAGAAATATGATCCAAAAAAGTTACAATATGACCTAATATATTGCACCCGTTGACGCATGTTTGCTCAGATAACAAAGACTAAAACTTATGCTGAAATGTAAATGAAGATACCCTGCGAGCGGCGGGAAGAAGCTGAAGTAATATCGCTTAGGATCATATTTTTATATATTTTGGACATTCCTAAAGTCAACTATAATTATAACCAAGTAATTCTGCATATTTGAAGTACAGCATACTTCGTAAATCATGAAACTATCAATTTACGCGGCCAGCGCATATCTTGAGAGCACGCCATATTTGGTAACACCAGTTCCTATTTGTCTTTGGATGAGACAACATCGATGTGCATGTTGGAGCACAAGGGAAAGTACGTCCGTGAAGGAAACCATGTGGCATGAAAAATCTGTGGATATTTTTCTTATGGATAGCCACCATGGCATTGTTTAATAGTTTAAAGATTGAAGACATTCATCACTACATAAACTGTGAAATATTTTCATTATCCGAGGTGAAATGATGGACTTGTGTGAAGTAAACTTTACGACCGCATGGTCTCACTCGCACACACACACTTCAGTGTTATATAAACTGTGTACTTAATTAACTGTATTACTGTACAAAATCTACGATAACAATCTTTATTTGCCAGATGGGCAGTATTTTTGATTTAATTTTGTGTTAATATTTTTGTGTAAATATCAGTGCAAAGTCACGAGTGAGTGTCGCACAAGCGACAAAGACTAGAGCCAGTGTCGGAGTGAAAATGGGCAATTTTTTTTTATCGCATATTAGCTGCAGTGCGCGAAAGTTTTCTTTAATTATGTGCTACGTTATTACCAACGCTATCATTACAATCATGCAAAACCAGCAGATCTTCAAATACAACCCCAACCACGCAATGGCATGTGATTTCTAAATCACGCGTGGGGAATTGGAAGCGGAAGATGTCCAGACACAATGAGAAGATAACCTAAAGCCATACACGAGACCGCATATAACATCTCATGGCGGGCCTCGAACCAAGTGACGCTGCATCTGTAAGTCAGATCAAATATTTATAGTGTATTGTAAGAGTTGGAAAACAGTAGATCACTTTAATTTGGTTTCATTTATTTAGTGCACAATGCAGGTAGTTACTTATAAGACGCGTGTGGAAAATAATAGATTTATTAAACATTTATAGACGCCAGGAAGGCTGGATTTTCATTGCGCATTTCGTATCATTTCAAAACAGTTATTATCAACTTTTATTTTGTCAGGCTGATGACAAATAAACTAGTTTGACAAATGTTAAATCGAGGCCAAGGTTACAGCACACTCGATTCTAGGCAGTGTATCAATATTTTGTTTAGAAGGCTGTGAGATTCTTAACATTATTACAAATGGAATGCAGAGTTCCGTTTTTCACATTTGTTGGCCAGATCAATACTTGAAAACAGGTTTATTTCTTTAAGAGAACCCACACAGGCAATGAATGCAACTGTATTTTGTAACCAAATGAACGCAGGTTCGACCTTATTCAGGGAAGAGGCAGTTTTATAAATGCTCACACACACTTTTAGCTTGTATCAGAAGCCTTCATGTTTATTTAAAGCGTTGTCAGGATGTGTTTTGAACACATAATCTTTATTACCAGCATTTCAAACATGTATCAATTAGGAATCCACACTTTTGTAAATTAACGTTATAAGAGTATTATATGAGTCTTGACGGTGGATAAATACCTCTGACATTGTTATTGTGGTTATATCGGTAGTAATGAACTATTTAAAGTCGTACCAAAACCGAGGGTGCCTGGATCAATGGATCCGAAATAAGAGTAAAGTAATCGGTGAATACATAGGATGTCTAATAAGTATGATGAAATATTGGTGAAGACACTGGGTGTCTCGTAAACTATTAAACTATTGAGTTATTTGCTTAAGTTGGATACACACGTTACCTGAATACACTGAACGCTTTTAAAGGTCCATAAACTGATCAACAATACTGTCAGGAATAAATAATTGTGTGAAACTTTAATAATCAAAAAAGGGTTTTGAAAACTAACAAATCTTATATTTCCCCCTGAATCTAAATAAAATTTATAAACATTAAAAATAACCTATTTTTCTGAACCAAATGTCAACACTTAGATATTGTTAAGCTGTTTTAGATACATTTTGATACATTTTCACATGAATAGTCGACAACTAATTGGTGATGTGATAACAGAAGCACACACATCAGATCAGTAGCAATATGAGTCAATGTAATTGTTTAATTACTGTCGCATTTGCAGGCTTTCCTATATTTTTCTACTTTCTTAACACTTTGACACTATGACCGTTTGTTACAAACAGTAACAAATCGAGTACGCAGGCAGTGCCAATTGCACAACCATAGGAGTGCTGAATTATTGTATGCATTTGTGTTGTATTAGCATAGTTTTTTTATTCAGCAACATTGTGCACATAGCAGTGGCGGCTGGTTCAGAAAATCAGTTGTGTGCTCTAACCCATCCCCCTCCAAAGAATAAACATATTTTTATGGAAACACTCTCTCAGTAACACTTAAGAGGCCCTACACTGAGTTTACCATACTGAACAAACTATAGTTCATCGATTTACAAAATGTTGCTATGGGACAGGTACGTTGGGAATATTAAAAGACATTCTGGCGAGAACAACTGATGGCTTCCTCTATTTTTTCCACCGTTTACTTGAGCGATTCCCTCTAAAATGCTACTGCAGAGTCTAGAAGGAACCACCTGCTACGTTCTCATTTCATGTGACCAGAGCTGCCGCTGTGTGCTCGAATGAAGAATTGCTGTGATGTCTTGACCTGTGGCATTGGCTGTTGTCCCAACAGCACAACGGAAAAGGTGGGCGCGCATGTGCAAAAGGCAGAGTTCATGATTGCTGGCAATAGACGTAGAAATTCTCGCTGAGCTGCGATCTGGACAGCGAGTGCCGGACGGGGAATGGAGCGCACGACTAGATACCTCGTTGTGCGGGGAGTTGATATATTTCCAATTATTTTACTGACATCTTTTTAATACACTGTATTTGATTGTAAATATTATTAAAGTAATAATTTTTCAAATAAAACAATGTGCTGCAGCACTTCAGCACATAAGATGCAGCCGCCCCTGGCACATAGCTTGATTTTCTTAGTAATAAACGCAACTCGTTTATTAATTAACGATATTTAGGACTAGCTAAACACTTAAGGGACACTAGGGCTGAGTTTTTCAACTTCCACATTTCTTATCAGAATGAGTTGAAATTTAATCTGCATACTTATAATAGTAACACTAAGTCACATACCAAATTTGAAAACAATTGGATGAAATGTAATTGATTTTTTACTAATTATATTATTAAAATATACCGTGTAATCAAAATGCTCCATGCGCATTAGCGATTGTGTAAAACGCTTGATATATTGATTACATATACATAAAACTATTCTAAATGTTATAACATTGAGACATTTCAGGAAAGTGATACATGTATGCTGTCAGATAATTTTTTTCTTTATGTGCCATCATGTTTTAAGAATTTTGATAATTTTTCATAGTTTTTTATTTTTTTGGTCTGTAATTTACAAAGTGGCTGGAGATATTGCAATGTTATCTTGCAACACATGTGTTTCTGAATATCCGGTGTTTTTTTTAGTAAAGTTGGTGAATACCTCATGCACATGGAGCATTTTGATTACCTAAAAACGTTGTTTGGAGATAAAAGCATTTTTATAAAATCGCATGCTATATTGACCCGTTTGGCTCACCCAATGAAACTTTTGTGAAAAAAATGTGAAAAATACAATGTTTTGTTGTAGAGATAAAGTGCATGGAGACCTTTCGTTTGAGTTAACCTACGACTTTCTAGGATATCTAGTTTTAAAAGTATAGCCTACTTTCTATGATTTGCCTTCCATCTTCTTTTTACGCAGAGGAGATTTAAAAATGTCGCTGAGCCTTTAAAAATGGCGGTGCATGAAAACTGTTTTACTGAAATGACCCACAGGGGTCCATAAGATATATATATGGGAAAAACAAAAAACAGATATTTTGTCATTTTTGCCTAAAAACTCAGCCCTAGTGTCCCTTAACTCTAAAGATAAATGTTAGAGATGGCATCATCATAGCATAGGACAAATTTTCCCCTTTCTACTAATTGTAAATGTTCTAGTGTTTGTAAACAAGTAAATGTCTTGCTTTGCTGTAGATTCTTTTGATGTTTGATCCTCCCGTAAGTTATTTCGATGTAATTGCTTAGGGCCGATCTTACGTGCCATTCTCTTAGCTTGTTCATTTTGTCGAATTTTGTATTAGGACCATGAGAGTAATTTAGATCTTGTTTAGGACTTTTATTATATTTTCTTTCAGGGCAGAATAGTATCGGACTAGCTGTTTGCAACTCTCATGCTAGGCTAGGGATCTATTTTGAATAACATTTATTTGTGATTTTAACATAAGCCTGACCTCTCTTTTCTTGTTTAGTTTTGTTATCGATGCATTCCTCTGAGCTGGTTAAAGATCGAACCTCACTAATTCCCGACACCCCCGAGTGCAGACTTTGCGCTACACCAGCCTATGAATGTATCGTCCCCTATACTTGTGTGTTAACTGGAAGAGGGTCTCGGAAGGGTCATTTGAAACCGATGGCTCCCCGAAACCTTCGGCCAGCGGGCACATATAGTACGTTGGCGCCGAACGTGGTTAGCATCGAAACTTGTGTTCGATCTCCATGATTCGTTTGTTTGTGAGGGTTTTATTTTGTTAGCAAATCCAACAGATTTGTAACGAATCGAGATTTCGTACTAGTGTTTTGGAAGGCTATATGGCATTCTTATTCCAGAATAAAGACCATGAGGCTAGGTAACATTTATTAATGATAATAAGTTGAGGATTTGATTTGCAGTTATCCTAGTCTTGAGTAAATGTAAGTTTGTTAGTTGTATTGATGTAATTAAATTTTTACCAGAGGTTCAGCTGTTATCATCGAATAAATTTATGAAGGAATGGATTATCTACTGTTTTCCAACTCAAACCATTGTTAAGGCATATGAAGTTGTTAGTTCCCCGTATTTCTCCAATTGAAGATAGTATGTTTGCGCAAGAGACAGCCGAGTTGTTGGCAAACTTGCCTGCCCTACTGCACAATCTGCAGGTGTCAATGGACAATTTGACACGAAATAATAATGATCTCAGAGCTGATATAAACAATGTTAGGACAGACATGGCTCAAAATAAATAAAACTTGAGGGCTGATATTAATAATGTTACTGAAAACATAAACACTGTCAGGGAAGATGTAAACATTGTTAGGACAGATATGGCTCAGAATAATGACAATTTAATGGCCGATGTAAACACTGTTAGGGCGGATATGGCTTTAAATAATGAAACTTTGAGGCAAACATTAATGAGAACAGTAACACTGCTACAGTTACTCTGTTACAAACTAGTAACAACATTACTACCAATATTAGAGCTGATATGGCACTGTTAAACACCAACATTAGAGCTGACATGGCACTGTTAAACACTAACATTAGGGCAGATATGGCACAGAATGTAGTTGAAGTGCGAGAGGACATCGCCAAAGTTAAAACCGAAATCACTGTTACGTTCAATAAGGTTAGTGATGATTTGCGTGCAGATAGAAACTTATCGCTTGGAATATCAAGCACACTTAGAGGGAATAAAACAGGAGATACGCACAAATAGATCTGAAATAAATCAAAAACTCAAAAACTTTCAGACGGAGATGAACGATAATATAGAATCAGTTAGGAATGAAGTCGCTAACGCAAAATAAATTGTTAGTACTAGAATTAACACCGTGGAACAGCGTATGGAAGAAATTAACACGAAGGTGGGTGTGTTAAAAGCTGATGTGGCTATAGTTAACTCTGGATTAAGACTAACGCGAGGCATAGCAGTTGCCGTACACATAAATACTAAACGTGTAGCATGCCAAGTAGAGAAGGTGGAGGCTGAAATCAGCAAAATAAAAGAGGACTTAGCTACAGACATTGAAGCGATTCGAGAGGAAACTCGTGAGAACAATCACAGATCCAACCAATATGTAGCAAAAACACTAGATGTTTACCTTAAGGAACAGGATGGAAAGGTAAAAGAATTCGATAGTCGCATTGAAGGAAAAATTGAGCGGATAGAATTACAGATGAATGCTATAATTAGCATGCAACCTGAGAAAGTGTTAGAATACGCTGAAATGGATGAACGCATCAATCGTCTATTAAAACCTAATAGAGAGGGTGTACCATCTACAAACACTGCGACTAACATAGCGAAACCGAATGTTCCAATGGAAAACCAAGGTTATAATCCATTTAGAACAACATCACAATTTGTGACGCCGAATGCTATCATAACGCCGAATTATGGGCTGACACCTAACTTTAATGTCACGCCGAACTATGGTCAAACTCAGTACTCGAATATTGTGTATTTGAGAAGCCATGAAGGTCGACCAGCTAAATTCAATAATTCCAGTTCCGTTACACCGGTAGATTTTCTGAGAAACTTGGAGTCATACATGAGAGAAACTATGGTAACACCAGACAGGGAGTTACGGACTGTCGAAAAATACCTAGAGAACAGCCCGTTAACTTGGTTCAAGGCATTCAGATACTCATTCCACAACTATCAGGAATTTAAAGAAGCATTCCTTAAGACTTATTGGTCTTTGAAACGTCAGCAAAATATAAGGGCGGAAATGTACAATAAGAGGTACGCTAGTACTCAAACAACCAAGTACGCTACCTACTTCGCAAGTCAGCTTTCGAAATTCCAATGTTTGTACCCCCTTTGTCCGAATTAGAACTTGTCCAAACCATTAGAAGACAATACCGTATGGAAGTACAAAGGCTACTCATAGCGTCAGATGCAAATACATTTATGAAATGTGACGAAGTTCTTAGAAAGCTGGATAGCAGCCACGAACAATTTGCACCTACACCAAAACACAGGAGCACACATGATGTAAATATAACTTCGGTGGACAGAACTAGTCAGACTGTACAAACTACAGAAAATCGTCGAACAAACAATCGTCAAAATCATGAGGGACCGGATAGAAGGAGAGATTTCCGTGATTACCATAAAGACAATACACCTGATGCAAGGAATCGTCGATTTGACACAATCAACAAGAATTACCAGAACAGATATCAAAATAGAGCCAACAATTACAACAACAATCGTCGTAGTAACAACAATAACAATAACAACGCTAATTTCAACCGTGGTTACAGAGGACAGCCACGTGATCGTGATGATCGAAATAACCGATACACTGATAATCCCAGAAGAGATTACAGATACAGTGGCGGTTACCGAAGAGAAAATGACACTCGTTTCCAATACGACAATGATTGGCGAGGTAAGGCTAATGAAAGTCGACAATACATTCAGGAACGGAGAAGAAGAAATGGAGAAGACGAAGAATCCGACAGAAGAAGAGATGGAAGTAACAAATGTCGTGAGAATAACAGGAAAGTTACGACAGCTGATGTTCACAACATTGAGATTGAACCAGCAGATGAAAACAATCGCATGAGTGATGAAGAATATCACAGGATCACTGACAGAATGGATCGTGCACGAAGTCAAACCAAGGATTGGTAATTGTATGAAATAAAAATTGACTTCCACAATTTTTATTTACTTGACGTGGAGATGTATGCGCCCGTTGATGCATGTTTGCTCAGATAACAAAGACTAAAACTTATGCTGAAATGTAACTGAATATACCCTGCGAGCGGCGGGAAGAATCTGAAGTAATATTGCTTAGGATCATATATTTATATATTTTGGACATTCCAAAAATCAACTATAATTATAACCAAGTAATTCTACATATTTGAAGTACAGCATACTTCGTAAATCATGAAACTATCAATTTACGCGGCCAGCGCATATCTTGAGAGCACGCCATATTTGGTAACACCAGTTCCTATTTGTCTTTGGATGAGACAACATCGATGTGCATGTTGGAGCACAAGTGAAAGTACGTCCGTGAAGGAAACCATGTGGCAAGAAAAATCTGTGGATATTTTTCTTATGGATAGCCACCATGGCATTGTTTAATAGTTTAAAGATTGAAGACATTCATCACTACATAAACTGTGAAATATTTTCATTATCCGAGGTGAAATGATGGACTTGTGTGAAGTAAACTTTACGACCGCATGGTCTCACTCGCACACACACACTTCAGTGTTATATAAACTGTGTACTTAATTAACTGTATATCTGTACAAAATCTACGAGAACAATTTTTATTTACCAGATGGGCAGTATTTTTGATTTAATTTTGTGTTAATATTTTTGTGTAAATATCAGTGCAAAGTCACGAGTGAGTGTCGCACAAGCGACAAAGACTAGAGCCAGTGGCGGAGTGAAAATGGGCAATTTTTTTTACCGCATATTAGCTGCAGTGCGCGAAGTTTTCTTTAATTATGTGCTACGTTATTACCAACGCTATCATTACAATCTTGCAAAACCAGCAGATCTTCAAATACAACCCCAACCACGCGATGGCATGTGATTTCTAAATCATGCTTGGGGAATTGGAAGCGGAAGATGTCCAGACACAATGAGAAGATAACCTAAAGCCATACACGAGAGCGCATATAACATCTCATGGCGGGCCTCGAACCAAGTGACGCTGCATCTGTAAGTCAGATCAAATATTTATAGCGTATTGTAAGAGTTGGAAAACAGTAGATCAGTTTAATTTGGTTTCATTTATTTAGTCCGCAATGCAGGTAGTTAGTCATAAGACGCGTGGGGAAAATAATGGATTTATTAAACATTTATAGACGCCAGGAAGGCTGGATTTTCAATGCGCATTTCGTATCATTTCAAAACAGTTATTATCAACTTTTATTTTGTCAGGCTGATGACAAATAAACTAGTTTGACAAATGTTAAATCGAGGCCAAGGTTACGAGCCACAGCACACTCGATTCTAAGCAGTGTATCAATATTTTGTTTAGAAGGCGGTGAGACCCTTAACATTATTACAAGTGGAATGCAGAGTTCCGTTATTCACATTTGTTGGCCAGATCAATACTTGAAAACAGGTTTATTTCTTTAAGAGGAGCCACACAGGCAATTAATGCAACTGTATTTTGTAACCAAATGAACGCAGGTTCGACCTTATTCAGGGAAGAGGCTGTTTTATAATTGCTCACACACACACTTTTAGCTTGTATCAGAAGCCTTCATGTTTATTTAAAGCGTTGTCAGGATGTGTTTTGAACACATAATCTTTATTACCAGCATTTCAAACGTGTATCAATTAGGAATCCACACTTTTGTAAATTAACGTTATAAGAGTATTATATGAGTCGTGACGGTGGATAAATACCTCCGACATTGTTATTGTGGTTATATCGGTAGTAATGAACTATTTAAAGTCGTACCAAAACCGAGGGCGCCTGGAATTAATGGATCCGAAATAAGAGTAAAGTAATCGGTGAATACATAGGATGACTAATAAGTATGATGAAATATTAGTGAAGACACTGGGTGTCTCGTAAACTATTAATCTATTGAGTTATTTGCTTAAGTTGGATACACACGTTACCTGAATACACTGAACGCTTTTAAAGGTCCATAAACTGAACAACAATACTGTCAGGAATAAATAATTGTGTGAAACATTAATAATCAAAAAAGGGTTTTGAAAACTAACAAATCTTATAATTCCCCCTGAATCTAAATAAAATTTATAAACATTAAAAATAAACTATTTTTCTGGACCAAATGTCAACACTTAGATATTGTTAAGCTGTTTTAGATACATTTTGATACATTTTCACATAATAGTCGACAACTAATTGGTGATGTGATAACAGAAGCACACACATCAGATCAGTAGCAATATGAGTCGATGTAATTCTTTAATTACTATCGCATTTGCAGGCTTTCCTATATTTTTCTACTTTCTTAACACTTTGACACTATGACCGTTTGTTACAAACAGTAACAAATCGAGTACGCAGGCAGTGCCAATTGCACAACCATAAGAGTACTGAATGATTGTATGCATTTGTGTTGTACCCGCATAGCTTTTTTCTTATTCAGCAACATTGTGCACATAGCTTGATTTTCTTAGTAATAAACGCATCTCGTTTATTAATTACCGTTATTTAGGACTAGCTAAACACTTAACTCTAAAGATAAATGTTAGAGATGGCATCATCATAGCATAGGACAAATTTTCCCTTGCTACTAAATGTAAATGTTCTAGTATTTGTAAACAAGTAAATGTCTTGCTATGCTGCAGATTCTTTTGATGTTTGATCCTCCCGTAAGTTATTTCGATGTAATTGCTTAGGGCCGATCTTACGTGCCATTCTCTTAGCTTGTTCATTTTGTCGAATTTTGTATTAGGACCATGAGAGTAATTTAGATCTTGTTTAGGACTTTTATTATATTTTCTTTCAGGGCAGAATAGTATCGGACTAGCTGTTTGCAACTCTCATGCTAGGCTAGGGATCTATTCTGAATAAAATTTATTTGTGATTTTAACATAAGACTGACCTCTCTTTTCTTGTTTAGTTTTGTTATCGATGCATTCCTCTGAGCTGGTTAAAGATCGAACCTCACTAATTCCCGACACCCCCGAGTGCGGACTTTGTGCTACACCAGCCTATGAATGTATCGTCCCCTATACTTGTGTGTTAACTGGAAGAGTGTCTCGGAAGGGTCATTTGAAACCGGTGGCTCCCCGAAACCTTCGGCCAGCGGGCACATATAGTACGTAGGCACCGAACGTGGTTAGCATCGAAACTTGTGTTCGATCTCCATGATTCGTTTGTTTGTGCGGGTTTTATTTTGTTAGAAAACCCAACAGATTAATAACGAATCGAGATTTCGTACTAGTGTTTTGGAAGGCTATATGGCATTCTTATTCCAGAATTAAGACCATGAGGCTAGGTAACATTTATTAATGATAATAAGTTGAGGATTTGATTTGCAGTTATCCTAGTCTTGAGTAAATGTAAGTTTGTTAGTTGTCTTGATGAAATTTAATTTTTACCAGAGGTTCAGCTGTTATCATCGAATAAATTTATGAAGGAATGGATTTTCTACTGTTTTCCTACTCAAACCATTGTTAAGGCATATGAAGTTGTTAGTTCCCCGTATTTCTCCAATTGAAGATATTATGTCTGAGCAAGAGACAGCCGAGTTGTTGGCAAACTTGCCTGTCCTACTGCACAATCTGCAGGTGTCAATGGATAATTTGACACGAAATAATAATGATCTCAGAGCTGATATAAACAATGTTAGGACAGACATGGCTCAAAATAAGTAAAACTTGAAGGCTGATATTAATAATGTTACTGAAAACATAAACACTGTCAGGGAAGATGTAAACAATGTTAGGACAGATGTGGATCAGAATAATGACAATTTAAGGGCCGATGTAAACACTGTTAGGGCGGATATGGCTCTAAATAATGAAACTTTGAGGGCAGACATGAATGAGAACAGTAAGACTGCTACAGCTACTCTATTACAAACTAGTAACAACATTACTACCAATATTAGAGCTGATATGGCACTGTTAAACACCAACATTAGAGCTGACATGGCACTGTTAAACACTAACATTAGGGCAGATATGGCACAGAATGTAGTTGAAGTGCGAGAGGGCATCGCCAAAATTAAAGCCGAAATCACTGTTACGATCAATAAGGTTAGTGATGATTTGCGTGCAGAGATGTAAACTTATCGCTCGGAATATCAAGCACACTTAAAGGGAA
Source organism: Meconema thalassinum (assembly GCA_946902985.2). Lineage (NCBI taxonomy): Eukaryota > Metazoa > Arthropoda > Insecta > Orthoptera > Tettigoniidae > Meconema > Meconema thalassinum. The sequence continues at coordinate 30,140 of CAMPQE020000270.1, read as the reverse complement.
TAAAACAGGAGATACGCACAAATAGATCAGAAATAAATAAAAAACTCAAAAACGTTCAGACGGAGATGAACGATAATATCGAAGCAGTTAGGAATGAAGTCGCTAACGCAAAATAAATTGTTAGTACTAGAATTAACACCGTGGAACAGCGTACGGAAGAATTTAACACGCACTGCCCCCGTAAATTGAATTCTTTAGGGACAAAATGAGAGTATTTTCCATCCCCATGATAAAATATAACTAGCAAATATAATTTCTGGAAGTGTGACACAGGAGTGGAGTGTTACAAGCTCGAGACTGTGGGAGAGCCCGATCACGTGATATGTTGCACAATGGACACTTCTAGAAGGCTATGTTTAGCATAGCAACAGCGAGTTTGGAAATTAATATTTTAAAAATTGTTATAAATTATGCTATTGGATCCCAGCCCAGAGCCAATGAGAACGGGTCTTATTGAAGACGGGATCAACTTTAATTACACAATATGATGAAATTATGCATTTAGGCCCATAGAAGAAGATTTTCTTATTTGGTAATGAAGAGAATATTCGGATGTTTTTGGTGTGTATGATTGTTCACTGTTAAGAGTAGATGTGGAACCGAATTGGTCTAGAACAATTGCGGGGTGCGAATGAAAGAGTGTATTAAAAATTTTAGAATGATTGTTTAAGAAACAGAGTAGTTATATGAACTTTTGTAAGATCTAAATGTTAATTTTTACGTGTTTTTATAAATGCACACAAGCAGTCTCTGTGGACTAGCTAGAATGATTCACCGTTATATTGGAGAGCCATGACATAATATGAACAGGTGTACTCTAACCGCCTTGTATTAATTGTATAAACCAGTTTCGAGTTCGGCGTGGTGCCGGTATTTCATCGATGAAACAAAGTTACTGCACGTGCGTTCTACAACTCAGGCTTGTGAATGAAACCATGTGTCTGGAATGCCATTAGGAGACTTCATTAAACGTTTTTATTTTTACGCAGTGTAGGCCTAGAACAAGCCAAGATTTTATACTCATAATTTTTAATACAGCATTGTAGTAAGATGTAGAGTTGAAAGGAGGTGTGAATGATTGTGTGTTTTTAATTTTAATGTCTATTGTTAAATTCGTTTAATTGTTATTTTGTGTATACTAGGTTAGTTTACCCTATTGTTAATAAATTTTGTTCAGATTGTTTTCCAATGTTGTTGGAGTGTGATTCATTTTAAATATAAGGTGAAGAATATTGTGGATGTAGTGTAGGCGAAGCTGAATTCCCAGTCCCCGAGAGGTAAGTAAAGGTGAGTGCCCCGTGTATTTGGTTGTTGATCCACAATATTCTGGTAACTGCTGTCTGTAAATCCCTAAAGGCCATGTTGTAAGCGATTTCTAATGTAGTATATGCCGGAGCAGTTAGAAATAGGCAATCCAGCGGGGGCAATGGATATTCCAACAGGATCCTTTCCGGATTATCGGGTACAGTAGGAATGGTGCCCTATAAACTTTGGGGCTACGAATTTAGCTTCGTAGTGTCTCTAAAGGAAGTTGGTTTGAACATTTCTAGTGAAAGAAATAATTACCAGACTTATGGGATGCCTTATCCAAGTTCGGATGGATGTGAGTGTAATTATATAGGCTTAATTTAAATTATTATTAGGAAGGTTACACTCAGATAAAGATCAGATCTTAGAAACCTGAGAGAGGTGTAGTAGGCAGACAGTTTCGAAAAACGACCTACGATCTGAATATCTATTTTATTTCACCGGTACATGACGATTGCTATGGTCATGTTAAAACTAAAGCTAACTTGTTTTGATGATTGTAATGGTAGAATTTCTTTGTGGTAGTATATTTAAGATGAATCACAGGAGAACGAACATTTTGGGTGAGTTTATTCAACATAGGGTGTACTTTAAGTTAATGCTAAGGTAATTTTAAGTTACTTTTAGACATTAAGGTGCTCAAAAATATATATGGAATAGGACGTTGCTCAGATGTTGTTATTTTGCTCTGTTGTTGTTTATGTCTCGTTAGCATTATATAAAGGGTTATTGCAATGGCATGTGAGGATGTAAAGAGTATGTTGGAGGAGATGCAGATGAAGCTGCAGCAGAATTTGAAGGAGCAACTGCAGAGCAGTTTAAATGTTGTCAAAGGTGAGATAAAGGAGAATTTATCTGCGAATATGGTAGATATGGAAGGTAAATTTCAGGAAGCCAAGCAGGACCTAGAACAACTGAAGCGGGAACGAAAGGAGGACCTTAACACAGCGATTGTGAAAGTTGTTGATTCTCTTACAGATAAAGTTGCAGAAAGTGTCAAAGAGAGTTTCAAAACTGAAATTCAGGAAGATCAGACTTCTTTAGAGGGATTACATACTAGTGCCTCTAAAATGGTTGCAAATGTCACGCGTTTACAGGCTAGCTCAAAGCAGATACAGGATGATGTAAGTGGTGTACGGACAGAGGTCAGTACAGTCCAATCCAAAGTAGACTCAGTACAAGCGGATGTGTCTAATGTACAGTCCGATATTGGTAATGTTAGGTCTGATGTATCTAATGTCCAAAGTAAAGTCGATGCAGTCCAAGTAGAGGTATTCAATGTCCAAGCTAAAGTAGATACAGTCCAATCCGATGTTACCAATGTTCAGGTTGACATAAATAATATGCAGTCAGATGCCACTGATGTACAGTCTGACATAGGTAAAGTACAGGCAGAAGTCAATACGGTATTTGTAGATGTAACACAAGTCCAGGTGGACATTAATAAGATTAGACAAGAGGTAGAGGCGTCTAAATAATTGTGTACACAGAATATAACTGCTTAAACGACACGTTTTGTTAACGATGCGTTAAAAACTACAGTTTCTCTGGTCGAATTAAAAGGCAACGTAGAAACTTTACGAACACAGGTTATTGACCATAATAAAATTCTTAAGGCAGATATTGAGGAGGACATAGCTGCAATGATAAAAGCTAATGTAGTTGTCTGGAAAGACGAGTGGAATAAATCCAGTGGTGAACATGTTGAGCAAATCCAAGATAACATAGAAAAGAAATTAGCCAGTACCCAAGTAGAAATTAATAGAGAGGTTATTGAAGTAAGAACAGATCTAGGTAAATGGATTGATACGCTCACTGAAAAGCAAGTAGAGGATAGAACTCAATCTAGTCAGGATGTGCAAGCTTTGAAAGAATCGTTAGAGAGTAAGACTAAAACGATAGAGGAACGATTAAACAAGGTTGTCACTAACGTTAATGCCATGAGGGAGGAGAAAACTAATGAACTAGAAGAATACGTATCCAAGAAATTACAAAATCTTAATCTAGGAGATGTTGCCAAGCTTGAGACGTATAAGGAAGATTAAAAGGCCGAAGTAGGCCAACAGCTGAAGAAGATTAACGCTGAGATAGAAGAAAAGGAAAGGGAGAAGATAGATTTTGAAGATTCGAGGAATCAGACTAGAAGAAATAGCCTAGAAGTGGAAGAAAGGGAAATCAGGCCAGAAGAAATATTATTCAGGTTTACGGAAGGTTTAGAGGAGAGGAGTAAAGAGCCCGAAAGTTACAATAGAGATTTTCGACCAAACCTTCAGGATTCATATCCGATAAACTTGACGGTCATAAGAAACCTTGAAGACAAACCGCGCAAGTACAGCAACCTAGATAGTTTCACACCGATAGAGTACATCAGAAATCTCAAAGATTACTTTATCGAAGCGCATGTTCCAAGAGAGAGGGAAATGAAGATCGTAGAACGTTATTTGTCAGATGGGCCCCTTGAATGGTTTTTCGCCTTTAGATATACCTTCATGAACTTCGATGAATTCGCAGAAGCACTAATAAAGCGTTTCTGGTCTATTGAAGCACAAAACTCCCGACGCGCAGAAGTATACTCACGGAAATATTCAGGAATTCTTCCTACACGCTACGCAGACATCTTCACGAGTCAGTTAGCCAGACTCAGATTCCTTCAACCCCCGTTATCTACAGCTCAGTTGATAGACGCGATAGCCAGGATGCTCCCTGTTGAAGTCAGACGTCTAATTATCTCGTCAGGGATCAACGATCAAGCAAGCATGGAGGAATTGCTCAGAAAACTCGATAACACGAGTCCTATGCCAAACGTTGTTGCGAAGAACCAAAGGCAAGAGTACAAAGACATTAACACACTATATCTTGACCAAACACAACAGACAGACATCCCGAAAGAACCAGAAAAGGGAAATATTGGTCCTGAAAGGAATAATTATTTCCGGGATCGTAGACCAGAACCCAGATACAGGAGATTCCGTGGAGGTCGTCCATACCAGCAACAGCAAGGACGTAATAACGATAATAGCAATAGTAACCGTAGAAGTGGTTATTATCACAATAATAATAACTACCGATACAATAATAATGGTTATTATAACAGGAATAATAACAGGAATAACCAAAACGTTAATCGTAATAGAAACTCCCAAGATGAAATAATGACGAAGGAGAAGAAGGATGAACGTCATAAGGAAGGGCAAGAATATCTTAAAGATTTAAGAGACAAGGAAAATGGGAATGGTGATAAAAAGGATTTGAGTGTTGATTCCAAACAAAGCACCAGTAAAGGAGAAGGTAATGGAAATGGTTCTCATAGACGATATGGAGGGACCATTTATGTTGACCAAAAGAAGTAGAAGAAAGAAGAGGATATACTGCTGCACAGAACCAAGAAAAGAAGAAGAAGAAGACATTGAAGAACCAAGAAAAGAAGAAGAAGAAGAAGACGTTGAATAAGAGAAGAATAGAAGAAGAGGAACGGGTCAGATGAAGATAACTGCAGTAAAAACAAGAAGAAAGAGCGTTCCGCATAACTAATGCTTATGGGAATAACTGTTATGAGTTATTTGTCGATTAAAACAACGTTATTCTAGGAAAATTCAACGCTAAAAATTTTAAAAAGTATCATAAGAAAATAGGCTAAAATAATTCAATATTCGAGTTCAAGTGGCATATCACAAGTCTTGAATTAGAATGATTAAAACAATTTGCAACTGTTTTTAACTTGAGATGAAGGAGGAATGCCCCCGTAAATTGAATTATTTAGGGACAAAATGGGAGTATTTTCCGTCCCCATGATAAAATTTAACTAGCAAATATAATTTCTGGAAGTGTGACACAGGAGTGTAGTGTTACAAGCTCAAGACTGTGGGAGAGCCCGATCACGTGATATGTTGCACAATGGACGCTTCTAGAAGGCTATATTTAGCATAGCAACAGCGAGTTTGGAAATTAATATTTTAAAAATAATTATAAATTATGCTATTGGATCCCAGCCCAGAGCCAATGAGAACGGGTCTTATTGAAGACGGGATCAACTTTAATTACACAATATGATGAAATTATGCATTTAGGCCCTTAGAAAAAGATTTTCTTATTTGGTAATGAAGAGAATATTAAGAGAAATTATGTCTGATACTTTAAAAACCACAGATCGGTTAATCTACGCAGTAATAAGCATTAGTAATCTACGCGCTAAAATTATGGTGGGAGATTGATATGGCCGCCAAAAATTCGACTTGGAGGGGGAGATCCAAGGATCGATGTTCTTATTCCAGTAGACTTTGAAGAGTGAGGAAGTGTTTTTACTGGGTTAACGGAGATCCCAAAGCCTAGTCCGAGTGCGACGACTGTCGACTTTGGGAGACGCGAGGATAGCTAGGTGGAACGTTGGAGGTCACCGCACTTCCATTCAACGTGAAGTTGCGAGGAACATTGAATTGATTATATCTCTTATATAATTGAGATCTGAAGTTAAATAAGCGAATATATATTAAGAACAGGTCGCATACTATATATTGTGAAAAGTCGATCGCTTTAAAACTTACCGTTTCGACAATATAAGCCTGTCAAGTTAGATTTCCAGATGTGTTGGAAATAAAGCTGAATATCATTATAAATTGCAACGTGAAGTTGGCGAACGCAGTTCAAGTGAACAGTGGCGGAGAACTTTTAATATTGGCGCAAAACATAAACATTAACAGAATGACTATTATTATTCTTCAAACGTTATCATTCAGCATAATTAACCTTGTTGATATGATGAACTAAATAGTCATGCGCAAGAGATATATTCGATAACAGGAGTTAAGATACAACGATGGAGCTTCGTTAGACAACGTATTCTTGAATACAGACGTAGTGTACAGTCCATCTTGTGCATTTTCGTCAGTCTACAAACACTAATATAACATCAATTAGCAATGGAAATATTTCATTCACCATTTATATGAATATTTCCATAATTATATTCCAATGATGAAGTTGATACATATTTACGACGGAGAATGAAGACTTTACAGAAGAGATTTGTCAAGATGCTACGGAAAGGTAGCCCAGCAACACAGACGAATTTGCCAGAAGGATGTCGTTCGAGCCCAGGCGAATGTTGGTGAATTCCAGAGAGGGACGTTTCTTATCTCTGAGGTCGCAGAGGTTCGAATGCAGATCCATCTCAGTGTCATGTACTGAGTAAACATCTGAAGTATTGTGGGAATACTTATATAGATCTTCAAGTTTTCGTCCAAATAAGGTATTAGTGTATCTCACTTGTTATATAGAGCTTGACTAGTAACATTCTGAGCCAGCGATCTTATTCCATATTTCTATATTTTCACATTTCATGTATTTCAGTGCTTTTATGTATTTTACACTTCAGATGTGTGTTGAGATTTTTATACTTCAAGATTATTTAGTAGATGATTGCATTTCATCTATTTTTCAATTTTATTCTACGGATCAGTTGTGGAACTGACATTAAAACTTGTGTTTGAGGAATTATATTGCCTCATAGGAGACTAGTCGTTTCGACTCTCGAATTTTAATAATTTCATTTAAACCAAGTATTCTGACATTGTGTCATAGCTTCAAATTAAATTCTTATTAAATTTAATGATGATGATGATAATTGTTGTTTTAAGGGGCCTAACATCTAGGTTATCGGCCCCTGTATTAAATTTAATTCGAGCACATTAATGTAAGGACACATAACTTCAAGAAAAGAAGAAACATCGAATGATCTTGTTATATCATTATTCTACATAAACTATCGACGATCTAAGAAATATTAGTCGTTTGATAAGACCGAAGTCTTTATCCCTATGACCATTCTTGGTGTAGAGTGGAAAAACATTACGACATTGACAAACCTTCCTTATTATTTGTAAAGCTAAGAACTTTGTTCATTTAATATGTTAGAGAAAATACCTTTTGATAGAAGATTATTCAAATCTTTGGCTGGAATTCAAAGCTAGTTTATCCCGGTCAAGATTGAATTCTATCTGACACTATAAATAACATGTGTGTTATTTAATCCTATTTGTGTAACATCACGTCATTTGTGGACATGATATTATAACGATAAACAATTTAAAGCCTGACAAGTGAGATGAGACAGGAGTATTATTTTTATTACATGTATTTGCGACAGACGAGTTAACATTTAATTATCTTGTTGTGGAGTAAACTTTAGGAGGTTAATCACGACTGTCTAATATCGTTCATTACAATTGGAAGTTTCGTTTGAAGAACTTACGCATGTATAATTGTAGTCCAGTAGTCATGTGCAATGATACTGAGGGTCATGCCATTATTTGAGAGAAGTTCCTGCATAAGATATGTTAATAACAATTAATCCTATTTGGTTATTGTTTAGCATAGTAGATGATAATTGTTTATGCCATATATACTGTTATATGAGGATTTGTAGAGCTATGAAAAACGCTCATGTGAGGGAATTCCGCATTCTAAGGAAGACAAAGTATTGTTGTTCTTTGATTTTAAAAAAGGCATGTATCATGATAAGAGCCGTTGTATACAACTAGTCCAGTTCTTGGGAATTAACGATTTAGCTGTGTTAACAGGAGGATTTCAGCGGAAATGCAACTTAAGAAAGATTGTCTACTCATGACTATAATACAATTATTACATTTTATTAAACCCGAAGTTACGTAATTACGTACAGTTTACCTTAAATAGACGACTGTATTATACCGACAATGTAATGAAACCTATATAAGACGATGTGTAAGCATTATATAAAACTACAGAACGTTAGAGAAGGATGGTTATGTGAAAAACCAGTGTATATATTTAGTTAAGAATTATATTGTAACCGAGAAGTTAGAATCTCGAAAGTGTCGCTTTAGCAACACTAGATAATGGATATTATTATCAACTTATTACATGTAAATAATTTTTGTGGAAATGATTTAACCAGTTAAATAATTTAGTAGGATTTATTAATCAATTGTTTTGGAATAGCGTGTGTTTTATGAGCGGATGTTTTTGGTGTGTATGATTGTTCACTGTTAAGAGTAGATGTGGAACCGAATTGGTCTAGAACAATTGCGGGGTGCGAATGAAAGAGTGTATTAAAATTTTAGAATGATTGTTTAAGAAACAGAGTAGTTATGTGAACTTTTGTAAGATCTAAATGTTAATTTTTACGTGTTTTTATAAATGAACACAAGCAGTCTCTGTGGACTAGCTATAATGATTCACCGTTATATTGGAGAGCGATGACATAATATGAACAGGTGTACTCTCACCGCCTTGTATTAATTGTATAAACCAGTTTCGAGTTCGGCGTGGTGCCGGTATTTCATTGATGAAACAAAGTTACTGCACGTGCGTTCTACAACGCAGGCTTGTGATTGAAACCATGTGTCTAGAATGCCATTAGGAGACTTCATTAAACGTTTTTATTTTTACGCAGTGTAGGCCTAGAACAAGCCAAGATTTTATACTCATAATTTTTTATACAGCATTGTAGTAAGATGTAGAGTTGAAAGGAGGTGTGAATGATTGCGTGTTTTTAATTTTAATGTCTATTGTTAAATTCGTTTAAATGTTATTTTGTGTATACTAGGTTAGTTTACCCTATTGTTAATAAATTTTGTTCAGAATGTTTTCCAATGTTGTTGGAGTGTGATTCATTTTAAATATAAGGTGAAGAATATTGTGGATGTAGTGTAGGCGAAGCTGAATTCCCAGTCCCCGAGAGGTAAGTAAAGTTGAGTGCCCCGTGTATTTGGTTGTTGATCCACAATATTCAGGTAACTGCTGTCTGTAAATCCCTAAAGGCCATGTTGGAAGCGATTTCTAATGTAGTATATGCCGGAGCAGTTAGAAATAGGCAATCCAGCGGGAGCAATGGATATTCCAACAGGATCCTTTCCGGATTATCGGGTACAGAACGTGGGTGTGTTAAAAGCTGATGTGGCTATAGTTAACTCTGGATTAAGACTAACGCGAGGCATAGCAGTTGCCGTACACATAAATACTAAACGTGTAGCAAGCAAAGTAGAGAAGGTGGAGGCTGAAGTCAGCAAAATAAAACAGGACTTAGCCACATACATTGAAGCGATTCGAGAGGAAACTCGTGAGAACAATCACAGATCCAACCAATATGTAGCAAAAACACTAGATGTTTATCTTGAGGAACAGGATGGAAAACTAAAAGAATTCGATAGTCGCATTGAAGGAAAAATTGAGCAGATAGAATTACAGATTAATGCTATAATTAACATGCAACCTGCGAAAGTGTTAGAATACTCCGAAATGGATGAACGCATCAATCGTCTATTAAAACCTAATAGAGAGGGTATACCATCTACAAACACTGCGACTAACATAGCGAAACCGAATGTTCCAATGGAAAACCAAGGTTATAATCCATTTAGAACAACATCACAATTTGTGACGCCGAATGCTATCATAACGCCGAATTATGGGCTGACACCTAACTTTAATGTCACGCCGAACTATGGTCAAACTCAGTACTCGAATATTGAGTATTTGAGAAACCATGAAGATCGACCGGCAAAATTCAATAATTTCAATTCCGTTACACCGGTAGATTTTCTGCGAAACTTGGAGTCATACATGAGAGAAACTATGGTAACACCAGACAGGGAGTTACGGACTGTCGAAAAATACCTGGAGAACAGCCCGTTAACCTGGTTCAAGGCATTCAGATACTCATTCCACAACTATCAGGAATTTAAAAAGCATTCCTTAAGACTTATTGGTCTTTGGAACGTCAGCAAAATATAAGGGCGGAAATGTACAATAAGAGGTACGCTAGTACTCAAACAACCAAGTACGTTACCTACTTCGCAAGTCAGCTTTCGAAATTGCAATGTTTGGAACCCCCTTTGTCCGAATTAGAACTTGTCCAAACCATTAGAAGACAATATCCTATGGAAGTACAAAGGTTACTCATAGCGTCAGATACAAATACATTTATGAAATGTGACGAAGTTCTTAGAAAGCTGTGCGCAAATGCGAAGGAGCCGTGTCAGTAGATTTACTGGCACGTTAGAGATCCCCTTCGGGGCAAAATTCCGGCACCCCGGCGTCTCTAAAAGCCAGTGTAGTTAAAAGGGACGTAAAACCAATAACATCTTAGAAAGCTGGATAGAAGCCACGAACAATATAACTTCGGTGGACAGATCTAGTCAGACTGTACAAACTACAGAAAATTGTCAAACAAACAATCGTCAAAATCACGAGGGACCGGATAGAAGGAGAGATTTCCGTGATTACCATAAAGACAATACACCTTATGCAAGGAATCGTCGATTTGTCACAATCAACAAGAATTACCAGAACAGATATCAAAATAGAGCCAATAATTGCAACAACAACCGTCGTAGTAACAATAATAACAATAACAATAACAACGCTAATTTCAACCTTGGTTACAGAGGACAGGCACGTGATCGTGATGATCGAAATAACCGATACACTGATAATCCCAGAAGAGGTTACAGATACAGTGGTGGTTATCGAAGAGAAAATGACACTCGTTTCCAATACGACAATGATTGTTGAGGTAAGGCTAATGAAAGTCGACAATACATTCAGGAATGGAGAAGAAGAAATGGAGAAGACGAAGAATCCGCCAGAAGAAGAGATGGAAGTAACAAATATCGTGAGAATAACAGGAAAGTTACGACAGCTGATGTTCACAACATTGAGACTGAACCAGCAGATGAAAACAATCGCATGAGTGATGAAGAATATCACAGGATCACTGACAAAATCGATCGTGCACGAAGTCAAACCATGGATTGGTAATTGGATGAAATAAAAATTGACTTCCACAATTTTTATTTACTTGACGTGGAGATGTATGCGCCCGTTAACGCATGTTTGCTCAGATAACAAAGACTAAAACTTATGCTGAAATGTAACTGACCGTACCCTGCGAGCGGTGGGAAGAAGCTGAAGTAATATCGCTTGGGATCATATATTTATATATTTTGGACATTCCAAAAATCAACTATAATTATAACCAAGTAATTCTGCATATTTGAAGTACAGCATACTTCGTAAATCATGAAACTATCAATTTACGCGGCCAGCGCATATCTTGAGAGCACGCCATATTTGGTAACACCAGTTCCTATTTGTCCTTGGATGAGACAACATCGATGTGCATGTTGGAGCACAAGTGAAAGTACGTCCGTGAAGGAAACCATGTGGCATGAAAAATCTGTGGATATTTTTCTTATGGATAGCCATCATGGCATTGTTTAATAGTTTAAAGATTGAAGACATTCATCACTACATAAACTGTGAAATATTATCATTATCCGAGGTGAAATGATGGACTTGTGTGAAGTAAACTTTACGACCGCATGGTCTCACTGGCACACACACACTTCAGTGTTATATAAACTGTGTACTTAATTAACTGTATAACTGTACAAAATCTACGAGAACAATCTTTATTTGCCAGATGGGCAGTATCTTTGATTTAATTTTGTGTTAATATTTTTGTGTAAATATCAGTGCAAAGTCACGAGTGAGTGTCGCACAAGCGACAAAGACTAGAGCCAGTGGCGGAGAGAAAATGGGCAAATTTTTACCGCATATTAGCTGCAGTGCGCGAATGTTTTCTTTAATTATGTGCTACGTTATTACCAACGCTATCATTACAATCATGCAAAACCAGCAGATCTTCAAATACAACCCCAACCACGCGATGGCATGTGATTTCTAAATCATGCGTGGGGAATTGGCAGCGGAAGATGTCCAGACACAATGAGAAGATAACCTAAAGCCATACACGAGACCGCATATAACATCCTAAGGCGTGCCTTGAACCAAGTGACGCTGCATCTGTAAATCAGATCAAATATTTATAGCGTATTGTAAGAGTTGGAAGACAGTAGATTAGTTTAATTTGGTTTCATTTATTTAGTGCACAATGCAGGTAGTTAGTTATAAGACGCGTGTGGAAAATAATAGATTTATTAAACATTTATAGATGCCAGGAGGCTGGATTTTCAATGCTCATTTCGTATCATTTCAAAACAGTTATTATCAACTTTTATTTTGTCAGGCTGATGACAAATAAACTAGTTTGACAAATGTTAAATCGAGGCCAAGGTTACGAGCCACAGCACACTCGATTCTAAGCAGTGTATCAATATTTTGTTTAGAAGGCTGTGAGACTCTTAACATTATTACAAGTGGAATGCAGAGTTGCGTTATTCACATTTGTTGGCCAGATCAATACTTGAAAACAGGTTTATTTCCTTAAGAGGAGCCACACAGGCAATGAATGCAACTGTATTTTGTAACCTAATGAACGCAGGTTCGACCTTATTCAGGGAAGAGGCAGTTTTATAAATGCTCACACACACTTTTAGCTTGCATCAGAAGCCTTCATGTTTATTTAAAGCGTTGTCAGGATGTGTTTTGAACACATAATCTTTATTACCAGCATTTCAAACGTGTATCAATTAGGAATCCACACTTTTGTAAATTAACGTTATAAGAGTCGTGACGGTGGATAAATACCTCCGACATTGTTATTGTGGCTATATCGCTGGTAATGAACTATTTAAAGTCGTACCAAAACCGAGGGCACCTGGATCAATGTATCCTAAATAAGAGTAAAGTAATTGGTGAAGACATAGGATGTCTAATAAGTATGATGAAATATTGGTGAAGACACTGGGTGTCTCGTAAACTATTAAACTATTGAGTTATTTGCTTAAGTTGGATACACACGTTACCTGAATACACTGAACGCTTTTAAAGGTCCATAAACTGAACAACAATACTGTCAGGAATAAATAATTGTGTGAAGCTTTAATAATCAAAAATAGGGTTTTGAAAACTAACAAATCGTATAATTCCCCCTGAATCTAAATAAAATTTATAAACATTATAAATAAACTATTTTTCTGGACCATATGTCAACACTTAGATATTGTTAAGCTGTTTTAGATACATTTTGATACATTTTCACATAATAGTCGACAATTAATTGTTGATGTGATAACAGAAGCACACACATCAGTTTAGTAGCAATATGAGTCGATGAAATTGTTTAATTACTATCGCATTTGCAGGCTTTCCTATATTTTTCTACTTTCTTAACACTTTGACACTATGACCGTTTGTTACAAACAGTAACAAATCGGGTACGCAGGCAGTGCCAATTGCACAACCATAAGAGTACTGAATGATTGTATGCATTTGTGTTGTACCCGCATAGCTTTTTTCTTATTCAGCAACATTGTGCACATAGCTTGATTTTCTTAGTAATAAACGCATCTCGTTTATTAATTAACGGTATTTAGGACTAGCTAAACACTTAGCTCCAAAGGTAAATGTTAGAGATGGCATCGTCATAGCATAGGACAAATTTTCCCCTTGCTACTAAATGTAAATGTTCTAGTATTTGTAAACAAGTAAATGTCTTGCTTTGCTGTAGATTCTTTTGATGTTTGATCCTCCCGTAAGTTATTTCGATGTAATTGCTTAGGGCCGATCTTACGTGCCATTCTCTTAGCTTGTTCATTTTGTCGAATTTTGTATTAGGACCATGAGAGTAATTTAGATCTTGTTTAGGACTTTTATTATATTTTCTTTCAGGGCAGAATAGTATTGGACTAGCCGTTTGCAACTCTCTTGCTAGGCTAGGGATCTATTCTGAATAAAATTTATTTGTGATTTTAACATAAGACTGACCTCTCTTTTCTTGTTTAGTTTTGTTATCGATGCATTCCTCTGAGCTGGTTAAAGATCGAACCTCACTAATTCCCGACACCCCCGAGTGCAGACTTTGTGTTACACCAGCCTATGAATGTATCGTCCTCTATACTTGTGTGTTAACTGGAAGAGGGTCTCGGAAGGGTCATTTGAAACCGGTGGCTCCCCGAAACCTTCGGCCAGCGTGCACAATATTTACATGTTTTCTAAAAATAAGTGTTAATAATGAAGTGAAATATTATTTTATAATTAATTCTACATTCGAACCTAAAATATTGTAAAAATCTACGCTGATGTCATGAATAGGCCTACGATAAAAAATATTTTCCTCAATTTTTCATCTTAGAATGTTTTATGAGACTCGCGGAAAGCAGCATATTCTTCTCCTATTCTTGCGTTACATACTGCGACACAAATCACATTTCCTGCAAATGGAAAGAAAATGCCCTAAAATAAAATTACTACCAAGGTTAGGTACAGTTAGATATATTCTGATAGTCTGCAACAATTGGCAAGTTTGTAAATTTTTAGCACCACTAACACACACTTTGCAGCGGCTTTGAACCATACTAGTCATGCTGGCCACTCCCCATGGATGTGTGAATGAGCTGTTGTTAGGCGAGGATTGTGTCATTGGAAAACACAGCAAGGAGGTCACTTAACTTGAGACTCTGGTCAACATTCCACAGCGTTGGATAAATCAGCTGTGCTGCTGAGGGGAACGCAGTCTAATCCCTTTTCAAAGACATTGTTCGACGATTTTTGTGACTTTATTCCACCTACACTAATTGAGATACGACTAAATTTCATGAAGCTATTTGCTTAGAATACCATCTTCTATCGCCAGTGTAACGGACTTCACGTAAGTTATATAATTTACATCCTATATATATGACTAGAGAGACTACAAGGTGGAAATGAAATATATGAAGTTCGTTTAACTGGTGACAGAAGATGGTATTCTAAGCAAACATCCTCAAGAAATGTCGTCGTATCTTAATTAGAGTAGGTGAAATTAAATCACAGAAATCGTCGGTCAATGTGTCGGAAAAACCAATAGGCTGGATTTCCCTCCACAACACAGATGATTTCTCCACGCTGGCCTCCTCTCCGAATTCTGTAATATTGACCTGAGTCTGAAGGTGAGTGCTCTGCTCGCTGTGTCTGTCAATAGCAATGAAATACACAAGCCGAGCCTATGAACAACACATTCACACCATCGCGGGGAGTGGCTACATTACTGTTGGTGGTAGATCTGTTCAGGATTCAGTCAGCCTTATGGCCTATAACACAACTTATTGGTCCACGGTATAGTACATACATCAGGAATAATAATACTAATAGGTCTAATAATTGAATTTTAGACACATTATTTTATGATTTTCGGGGATGTCGAGTTGCCAGAATTTTGCATTCACAGGATTTCTTGTACGTGCCATTAAATCCACCGACATAAAGGCTTTCGCATTTTATCACCTTCATTTACTACATGACTGAACCTAGATCGAACATCCAAGAAGGATAGCACTCTACTACCTGAGCTACACAGCCTGGCTGTTAAGATTATGATGATAATTACGATTATTGATATTATTTTTATTATTATTATTACCGTCATATTCATAAAACGCTAAGGTGCTTGTTTCACAAAACTCAAGCTCTTTAACCAGAGGGAGTTAGAAAGTACCATTTGTACCAAAATCGTCTGAATAGTACAGAAAGAAATTGCACTTTTTGAAAAGTCAACGGAAATATATTTATTTGTTTATAAAGTGCGTTTAAAGAAATAGACAAGATGATAGCCCTTGTCAGAAATGTGTACCTTGTAGCCTGCTTAACAGTCAAGCTGGGAGGGTGGTCTATACACACGGGGCGCTAAAACATAAATGCCGTAACACTAATGACTAATGATCATTCAAAAGAAAGATAATTACCCGCAACAGTGACAAATTGCAGTCGGAATTCATAAATATCAACATTTTTTCTAAGCAGTGCGGTTTAACAAATAAACAAGACGATAGCCCCTGCCAGAACTGTGCTGCGTTGAGTAAAGCCGGGCGATGGTTTAACAGATACGAGATTTCTCGCACAGGCCTCTAATGATTATTATTATTGTTATTATTATGTAGATATGGTGCTAGAATTGATACAGCTCACTATTACCGGCTGAAATTTTAGTTATGAAAACTGATCCTAAATAGGCTACACTATAAAAAAACATGCATGTAGATTTTCGAGAACCTACTGGTGCTAGAAAACCCAACAGATAGACGACATTGTATTAAAAGCATGTCTACAAATGTAGCTGTATACTCGTGAAGGTATGATCGAGTCCCACCATCGGCATTTCCCGTGGCATACTTTAATAAGGCCACGGATGTTTCCATTTCTACTCCGTGGCGTAGTCGTGGGCGTTTAATCATACACCACGATAGCAGCAAGTCCAGAGCTTGGAAGTCCGAATCCCGGCATGGACAGTGGCTATCCAGAGTGGCTTTCCCCGGGTTTTCAATATTCTTTCCAAGCAAATACTGGGATAGTAGACTACCTTACTTGAAGTCCCAGGTCACCTTTCCCATTTCATATTCTAATAATACAGCTAAACATACAGTACTACTACAGTACAGTCACCAGAGAAACACAGGCTATCAAACAATTTCTACACACATCCAACTACACGGAGCTAAATGACCAAGATGGCCAAGCCCCTCAAATGAAACAACAACAAAAACAAGGTTTTTTTTCGTCCGTCCTAAATGCTAGTACTGAACAGACGACGGGATGTAGGAATTTTGTCTTACATTTCTTTAACCTGCCGGAGGCCAACGACACAGATTTGTTACTATTAAAACACCCTTTAAAGGCCAGTGACCTGAGCCGGATTTTAACCCGTGAACTTGGACTTAGCAAGACAACGAATAACCATATGAACTACTAAGGCTGGCAGTCAGGTTGATAGAACGAGATTAATCCTGTACTAATTTTAAAAAATATTGGGTGTGTGCAACTAGGATGCGCGACGATATTTGCGCGTGACAACTTCTTCTCGGACTGATTTCTTTCAACTGTCGCTCTTGTGAAATTTCAGCTTCGTATATTTTTAGCCTACTTTTCACATTTTGCAAAAATGAGGAAAAAGTAGACTTATGAGATCGGGCAAATGTCTGTCTGTCCTTCTGTCTGTCTGTCTGGCTGGCTGTGTGTGTGTGTGTGTCCCCCTATCAACTCCTAAACGGCTGGAGCAATCGAAACAAAATTTGGTAGGAGTAAAGATCTATACCTGAATATCTCACGGCCATATTTGAAAATGATGTCAGTGCTACCAACTGCTGAAAAATCGCAATTGAAATTTGAGCTCCATGTTGGATATCATGGAAGGTATGAATGGGAGCTATTTCAAAATTGGCACACGTATAGATAATAATATTGCAGTTTAATTTCCAGGAGGCCATACATGGCAGTGTTGCCAAAATGATTATAAGCTTGCTGATAGGTCCAAATTTTAATGCATATACCTTCTACACTATCAATTGGAATACAACCAAATTTTGTATGTACTATGTGTACATACACATATATGAATGAGCATATTCATAAGAGCCACCAGGGCTGCCAACTGTTAATAAATGCACTCCCTATTGTTTTTATCCAAATACCAATATATCAGAAAGTATGCAAGCAGACAGCCTTAAATATGCACACACATAGTTCCTGACATTCTATATTAATTTGGAGTAACTTATGTACGTCAGTGCTACCAACATGATTCTAAGCCTTCTGAGAGGTCCAATTTTAAATACACGTAACTTCTATACTATCATTTGGATTTCAACCAAATTTCGTGTGTGTTATGTGTACCATAACAGGTATGACTATGCGTACATTTAGGAGCAACCAGGGCTGCCAACTGTTAATAAATACTGTCTCTATTTTTGTTACCCTAATATCAATATATCAGAAAGTATGCAAGCCAATAGCTCTAAACTTTGCGCACGTATAGTACCTGTCATTCTAGATTAATTTGGAGTAACTAATATAGGCCTACGCCAGTGCTGCCAACATGATTCTAAGCCTGCTGATAGGTCCAATTTTAAAATGCATGTAACTTCTCTACTAACTAATGGATTTCATTCTAAATTGACACAACAATAGACCATATTATTTCAGATTATTTCTGACCAATACATGCATGTCATTGATGCCAACATGATTTTACGCGCGCTGTTAGATGCAATGTTCATCTGCATGGAACGTCCATGCTATCCATTGGACAACCAAATTTTGTATTCTGTACCTTAAGAGATGGGACTAAGAATATACTCAGTCACCAGGGCTGCCAACTGTAGTTTTCTATTAGGCTACATTATGCCAGGTATACAGTATTTCGAACTAATTAGAAATTTCGGTATTACCAACTTAATTTCGTCATTATTCTAGATAGATCCATTTAGATTAATCATTGGCATGAATCTTAAATTTTAAGAAAAGTAGGCTCTTTAGTTCGTCACGGAACTTCTTGTTTAATTATGTATTTTGCGAAACGGAACGTTCACAGGCAAAATGAAGAAAAGCCGAGTTGCACTTCCAGGGAAAATTCCAAACACAACCACTCTAATCTGTAGTTTTAACTTAACACGACACGTCAGTTTGCTGCTGGCTGTATCTGGGGTAATACTGTATGTTCGCCCGCTATCTAGGTAGTAACTGGGGAGATTCACTCGGTCCTAGCCAGCTCGTAAACTGTCGCCTATTTGAATGGAGATTGTTGGAAGAAATGAAAACGTATAAACACTTAGAGTGGGCGATGTATTGAAAATAGAGATATGCTCTCCCGGACGTTTTTGTAGAACATTTCATGCTGAACCATTCTTACACTCATAGTAGACTATATAGATATTTTTAACTGTTTTCCCAGCGTAAGCTTCCTTTGATCATAAAGAAATTATTTTCGACAGAAATCTTTCACAGGATATCCTTTACAGAATGGTGAAAACCGCATCAAAATCCATCCAGAGGTTCACCCGTGACATCCAAAAACGACAGTAGTGACACTCGAAAAGAGAGAGCGTTGCAGCAGAAGAGAGATAAAATGATTTCATCGCCTTTCACTGTAACACTGTTTCATGAACGTCACTGTATTCCAACAATTTCTTCGACGTTGTCACGTCAAAAACCTAGAACACCCCTTACGGGTTTCCGTTATAAACCCTGAATAACGCAACATCAGTGGCTCTGAACTTCCCCTTATACCAGCTACCGACAACGCGGCTACCCTCCGTGGCTGATACCTTGTCGCACTCCTTCGGGGCGATGATAAATGATTGATAATGGAGTTTTGCCGGAATTAATTTGACAGGGGAGACCGGAGACAACTCTGACCTGCCTCCAATTTGACCGGTACAACTTTCAAATGCACCAACCGAAATTTTTACAGGGGTGCATTGGAAGGCCGATGTCTAAACTTTAGCTCAGTGAGGAGTATAATTTGCGTTTATTTTATCCCTTAACCCTCCTCAACGGGATGAGTTTCGTTTTTTCCTAGCCATTCGCTCTTAATCCCTGTGTTCAAATCTCGGTAGGACCAAGTGACATGTACGAGCTTGAGAGACAACGTATTAACATGCGAATTTAAACATCCATCTACACCAGGGCTGATTATTGAAATTATTACACCCTTTACAACATCAATCAATCAATCAATCAATGACTTCCACAGTTACAAGGCAGGCTAAACAGTTGTCTACTACCTATTCAAATATCCCAAGCCTTTAAGTGAGATTTCAACACCAACAACAACAACACAATCTCCTTACGTACGGGTTTCACAAGACGAGCATCGCTATTAGTCTACAGATGACACCCTCCCCACCTCAACATGTAAAGTCTTACTTCGATTACGCAACATTTGCTTTACCCCTCCTTTGCCCCACCCGGAACCGTTCTGCCTGAAGAGTTACTACGAAACCTACAAACATTGACTTTTTAATGTTTCATTTTTAATTTAAAGATAGGTGACGATATCTTCACCTAGAATGCTAAGAATTCTATCACCAGCTTAACGAACTTCATAAATTTCAATTAGCCTATACCCTGTAGGCCTATATAGGATTTGCTTAGTGAGTTGTGTTATTGTATTTGTAGTAGTGTGTATATTTGTATTTCACGTGAGCATAGGGAAGGAGACGGCCGTGGCCATACGTTAGGAACCATCCCGGCATTTGTCTGGAATAGAAGTGGGGAAACTACGGAAAAGCATTTCCAGGATGGTTGAAAAGGAAATGGAACCCAACGTATCTCATGTTTGCCTCACGAGGCTGAGGCGACGGAAAGATATGCTAGGTCCACTGTAGGTCTAGGCCTACTTGTTTGCCAAACGCAGAGGGTTCTGAACAGTATATTGTCGAATCACCTACACCTACCCAGGTACAATAAGGTTGAATGTTATAGCTATAGCCAATTCCACGTGCGCGTATAGTAATTACACTGGCAGCACTGCGAATCGGAATTCATTTATGGCTAACTTTATGTTCGTGTAGCCTATTAATAGTAGAATAGCGTCCTTGAATTCGGAACCCTAACACGATGCTAATAGTCATCCATGAAACACAGCTCGATGGTAAAAACGTTATTCGACCTGCGACTAAAGCTACGTAACACAAAGCTATTCGTCCTTATCAATAACGTTAATTAAAGTGCGGAGTGAGGGGTAGGTGTTCACGACGTCTTACAGCACGAATAAAATTCGACCTGCGATTCCCACAGCATAACACATCGCTATACAGTCTTGCCAGTAGCGTTATTTAAAGTATCGGATTGACTGGTAGGTATTCACGACGTCTCACAGCTCGAATAACGTTATTCGACCTGCGATTCATGCAGCGTAATACAATGTCTGTTCTTGCCAGAAACGTTTGGCCTATTTAAACCATTGGAGTGAATGTGATACATATTCACGTATTACAACACCAATAACGTTATTAGACTTAGATTTCCAGCGATAACACAATGCTACCCATTATGATAGTAAAATTATTTAAAATAACAGAATATATATAGTATCCGTCTCTTCGTTTTTCGTGTGAATAATTCAATTATACGTTATTCGATGTAGGCTATTGAACCCTCTATCCTCAGATGGATAAATGATTCGATGTTTTATTTCTTCAATTAATAAATATTTCTACCAGCGTCATGAAAATAGCCAGACGGAGATGAGGAAATTTCAAGCATTTGCTGGAGACATTGGGGACATACCTGCAGCAGTTTGACAAAAGGCTAAATACTTAGGATTGTGAAAAGAAAGACCATAGCAATGATTCAGAAGGACAGGTGGTGGCCACCTCAAAATAGAAGCGACGCGCAGTGAGACACGCTTCTGGTATGTTCATTCTAATATTCGCGCCTAGAAAAAATATGATGCAGTAACGTGAGTGGCTGATGAAAATACTAGACACTCCTACTAGGCCAAGGTCTGAAAAAAACCGCCAAGTTACAGAAAATGTCGAACCAATGGGAGAAGAATGCTTACCAGCGCGGCAAGTCTAGCTTGGGCACGCTATGGCTAGCATTAACGCGGGAGATCGGCTAGACAACATCTCTACGATCGATTCTAGGATTAATGGGCATATTCTTGACCTGCGCTATTTTTCGAGTTCAATGATATTTATTTCATTCCTGTACCACTATTATTTTTAGAATTTTTTATATAATTTCCCCCTCTACCAATACCTAGGGCCGGTTCATTTATAAGTGGCGTGAAGAGCCAAGACTTTGCTATTACTTTTGTTCGTCTGAGGACGTAAGTTATTATATTTTGTGTGTCGAGGACACAGGTTACTTTACATTTTGTACGTCTAAGGACGTAGACACTTATACTTTTGCGTGTCATGAAGGACACAGAAATTATTACTAAATGTGTTAAATTCAGTGTTAGATAGTCATAGTACTATATTTTGTAGGGGCAGTATCATCGATAATTCGCCAACAGACTGTTCCGGGGAAAGTAGTACCTGAAACGGCGAATTTAGTAGTCAGATATCAAGTGTATAATAATTTAATTTTTTGAATCAGCACGAGAGATGACATCGCTTACCATGGAAGAAGCCTGGAACTATCAACACTCCGTCAAGATGGTTGAGATGAGATAAGAAGCATCCAGTTGGGAGATGGCTGCTGATGTTCTTTGACGGGTGACTGGCCGAGGATGAGTACAGAATAATATTCTTATTATTTGATAGATTAACTTATGGTGTATGGGACATATTTTTGTAAATAATTTGCTTGTGTGATTAACGTAGTATATTTAGTTTTGGTCTGACACACCTTTTGCATGGAAACAGCTCGCATATGTTATTAGTGGAAGGTTCTTGTTTTTGTTTGTTGTTTTAACTAACGTAGCTATGTGGACGACCGTGTTTGCATATGTTACGCAATGCGGTTAAAAAACGTCTCTCGGAGATATGTTGTGTTTCAGAAGTAGGACTGAAGTAATTATATACGGTAGATTGGAGGGTAATTAAATTTTTTAAAGGTTTATTATTGATCAGATTCAGTGAGATTATTGCCTTTGGAGCAATGTGATTTGTGACGAAGAGCAGTCAGCTCTATCGTAGGTTTTAATATTTTTTTTAATAGTTTGTGAGCATCCGTTCAGCCGACCTGTGTGAAAGTTCGTAATGTCATTCCCAAAAGTGTGTGTGTGTGTATTTTGTGGTCATTACAAGCGGGAATTTCAGCGTAGACTGATTTCTGTCAGCTTGGTGCCAAATCCATATTGTGACCTTGCGAGGGCAATTGTGGATATTTTGATTAATGTCTGACCATATGTTGAGGTGGTTGAGATTTGTTGCTGTTGATTCTTTGAGATAACGGCACAGCTGGTCAGTTATTTTTACACACTGGAGTTGGGACAATGACAGGTATTGAGGAAAGGGGAGCTGTTTCACAAGACGGACTGAAGGTTGCTAGCGAGGTCATTAGAGGGGAGTGCTTGTGGCTCCGTAATTACTTAAAATACAGAATTAAGAACTGATCAATGATAAAAATTGTTTAAATAAATGGGAGTTGCCTACGAATCACGATAATCTCCGAAGCGTTAGCTTAACATGCAGTTTTGTTCATATAAAGTAATATCAGCCGGTCAGGCTTTTGTTGTTGTTGGTTTATTCCATGTTTATATTCCATATCAGTGACCCGTGAAGTCACGTGCGATGCTGTATTTCCTTGCTTGTGTATTGAGCAATTGACCGGAGTTGGCAGCTCATTGTGTCAAGTGCGTCATCGCGCTAATGAGGGTCTCGAGAGAGATTCCTGTAAATAGTAGATTTTTGTGTGTGTGTCAGCATTACATTTTTAAGGGTTTTTATTAGTGTCATGTTCCATATCCGTAAACGTTGATTTACGAGATGATTGTTCGTAAGCATCGTGGCTGTGAATCCGTTGTAAACGAACAGTCATCCAAAGTACTCATTCCTCGTAGTTAGTCATTACGCGTACATAAAATCTAAATGCAAGTTAGTGGAACTAGGATCCACATTTTTATAAAGGGGGAGATCCGTCTGACTCCTCAGCATTGATAGATATTCCTGTCATGGGAAAATTCAGGGAGGATTTTTTTATTATTGTTGTTTATATTCTTTTTATGCACTATTAGTCATTAAATCATGTTATTATTTTACATCTTGTCACCTTTCTTTCTTAATTATAGTTTTAATCCTATGACCCTTACCTCAGTAGAGCATGTTGTTTGGCGAACGTAAACATCACACTAGGAACTGAGCGCGACCCCTTGATTAAGATTTCTTGCATATAAACACTGCTATTCTGAAGGGTTCACTATAGGCCTATCATTACGCCAAAGAGTTCGTTTTTCAGGAGTTTTATATTAAGTTCCCCAGCCCTAGTTTAAAGGTTACCGATATTGGACTGTTGTAATGAATAAAGAGAACTTGAAATGTCATCCCATTGTTCTCATCAGCAACTATTAATATACCGTATAGCCTAAAACTAAATATTTACCGGCACAATAGGTATGTTCCGAGCACCATCTAGAATGTTCAAACTTGGTACAGGGTTACAGGGGAAGCTGCCGCATGAAGGACTGCCCATTTAGATTGAAGTACAGTACCCTCATTCTGGAAACATCTTCTCATTTAATGTAGACTGGCTGCGTGGCTCAAAGGTATCGTCCTCGCTTGCTGTGTCCAAGGTTGTAGGATCGAATCCTGACGCAGCCAGTTGGCGTTAGAGGGTGCGGAAATGCGAGGGGGCCGTGTCAGTAGATTTACTGGCATGTTAATGATCCCTTTCGGGCCAATTTCCGGCACCCCGGCGTCTCTGAAAGCCGCAGTTGTTAAAAGGGACGTAGAGCCAATAACAATATTATATCATTTATACCAATGTATAATGCTGCCTTTGACTGTGGTCAGCCTACATTATCCATATTATTCTAGACAGGGATCCAATAGTCACGAAACATAATATAAGGTTAAAAAAGAACCTTGGCATTTAGCCCCCTTGGCCTACTATGTGACCGCTGCCAACGTCTCCTGGCCCACCGATTGTGGGGTAACACGTGGTCAGCACGCCAGGTCCCCTCAGTTGCTATCGTTTGCTTTCTTGACCGGAGCGCTGCCTCTCTGATTAGCCAGCTAATCAAATATCGTCATGAAGCTGAGTACACCACGTTCCAGCCCACACGTCAGTTACTGACGGAGCTGGGAATCCAACCCATGTTCTCCGGGTGAGAGGCAGGCGCACTACCCCAACACCACGGGGCTGGCAAATAAATGTTATCTGAATGAAAATAGAACTTATAAGTTGTACGGTCAAGATAATTAATGTTTTTATTTGCTCTGCAATGTTATATTTTGAAGACAAGTGTAATTTTAATAACTCACATAATTTTTAGCTCCTCTGAATCGTATTTAATATAACTCCGTTTTAAATTATGCCACTGATTTGTAGTTCACGCGATATATATGTCGCTATGAGTGATACGCAACTTCATTTACTTATTTATTTGTGTAAGAATTTTCATCACAGATCTCTAAACTTGAGTAAAAACAAATAAAATCATGGGTCAGAAAGAAATATAGCCTACTACAATGATATAAATTCTACAAAATCCCGCCCGCGATTATTCAATAAGCTACTTATACAGGGTGTATTTGATATGATGGAAGTCCTTTACACTGGTGATAGAAGATGGTATTCTAAGCAAATAACTTCATGAAATTCAGTCGGATTTTAATTAGTGTAAGTGGAATTAAATCACAAAAATCGTCGGTCAATGTCTTGGAAACGGGCTTACACTTCGTTCCCCTCAGCAGTACAGCTGACTTCTCCCCGTCGCCCTCCCCTTCAACGCAAAGGAATGTTGACAAGAGTCTGAAGTTGAGTGACCTCCTCGTCTTGTCTGCCAATGGCATTGAAATACACAAACCGAGCCTATGAACAGCTGTTTCACACCTTCATGGGGAGTGGCTACATGACTAGTGATGGTGGATCTGTTTAGGATTTTGCCATCCTCATGGCCTATGCATAGAAAATGGAAATCCTAAAGATTTGGTAAATTAATTTAAGAAACTGTTGGTCTATCTTTGTGTGAAGACAGTGCAACAACCGTAACAAAAATATTAATAATACTATTATTATTATACCAGGCTACTACTGCTGTACTAATAATAGTAATAATAGAATTTTAGACACACTAACTTCTACGGGACTACCTGACCACGTTGTCGCAGCCCCTAAACTATGGAACCAACCTAAGTTCCTTTATGTTTTTTATTTGGTATGTCGAGTTGCCAGACTTTTATTTTTAGCAATCTAACACCAGAGCTACACATGCTGACTCTTCTTATTATTATTATTATTAGACTATTATTATTATTATCATCATCATGTTCATGGGGTGCTAGTATTGAGGCAGCTTACCATCAATGGCCGATATGCAAGTCGGGGCGTGATGGCGCAGTGGTCCAGCTATTGGCGTCTCACCACGGCGGACCGGGTTTGATTCCCGGTCAATGTATGTGAGATTTTCGAAGTGAACTGTCATGTCCTGTGGTTCGGATTCCACATAAAAAGGAGGTCCAGTAGCTCACGATCACGAAATTTACGGTCATGTAAAAACACAAGCTTCCTTACTTCCCACCATCTGCAGCCACATGACGATTTCCCGTGGCATCCCACGAGCCCAAAGTTCTGCCTACCCCCGCGGTGTAGGCATGCGCATTTAATCGTACACCACGATCGCAGCAAGTCCGGTAATTGAAGGTCCAAACTCAGCACCGACAGTGGCTATCCTGAGTTTGGATTTCCCTGGATTCTTCCACGCGCTTTCCAAGCACATGACGGGATAGTATGGTACTTGGAGTCCCGGAGCACCAACCTGATTCACGACCCTAATAACTACAGCTACACATATTACTACAGTCACCACAGAAACACAGTTTATCAGACAAATCCAACACTCACCCAACTACACGGTGCTGATAAACAAATGTCCCAAGCCCCTAAAATGAATTAACAACAACCATCACAACAAGCTTTCAAGTCTCTTCCATCATCATTGTTACCAAAAATATTTATTTACTGAACGTCCTAAACAATTGGAACCCTACTTAAAAATAAATAACATTCAGTAAAGATATAGTCTCTTATAAAGTGTATACTAATAATAATAATAATAATAATAATAATAATAGTAATATGTTGTTGGACACACTACTTTTATTTTTGGCGGGGATGTCGAGATTCCGGAATGTTGTGTTCACAGAATTTCATGTACGTGCCATTACATCCATCGGCATAAGTCTGCCGTATTTCTTCACCTTCATGTATTACATGACTCGGACTAGATCGAACCCACGAGAAGGATAGCACTCTAATACCTGAGCTCACAGCCTCACTATCATTTGATTATTATTATTATTGTTTTATACAGTACATATAACACATTGCTGGTACATCACAACATAACTATACGGGCTTCAGGGAACCAAACTATTGCTACTGAAACAGCAACTTCTAAGCTGGAAAGTCGATATCGCTACCCATGAATTTCCAGACGATTCGGGTTGTTGAGAGAACTACTGCCTTCTGCATTAGTTTGTCAATTTGAGTATCCAGAACCAGTTCTTTAAGGTCTTGGAGCAAGGAATTTCGGATCACGCCCGTATTTGAGACAATGATAGGTATGGTCTTTACCCGTTCTAAATGCCATTGGCTTTTGATAGGGCCAACCAACTCGCTATATTTGCTTTAATGTTATTATTATTATTATTATTATTATTATTATTATTATTATTAAAAGTAATAAATAACCCCTGGCACTACAGCCCGTGAAGGGCCTAGGCCTACCAAGCGACCGCTACCCAGCCATTTGGCTTGCAGATATTGGGGCGACGCGTGATTAGCGCATCGGGTCCCTTCCGCCGTTAATCTTGGTTTTCGTGATCGGGGCGCTGCCTCACTGTCAGACAGCTACTCAGTTGTCCTCACTGGTCTGACTGCACCCCGTTCCAGCCCTCACGTCAGTTTCTAAAATCCCTGACGGGGCCGGGAATCAAACCCGGGGCCTCCGGGTGAGAGGCAGGCGCGCTACCCCAACACCACAAGGCTGGCTATTATTATTATTATTACTATGTACATGTGGTACCATACTAGTATTAAATCTTGAAAGTAGTGTTCCATGGTTTCCCACTTCTACCCCAGACAAATGCTGGGATGGTTCCTAACTTAAGTCCACGGCCGCCTCCTTCCCAATCCTCACCTGAATTACAAACACCCACATAACTAAAGAAACCACAAAAACACCGGTTATCAGACAAATTCTTCCCACACCCAACCACATGGGGCTAAATGACCAAAATCGCCAAGCCTCTCAAACAAAACATCAAGTGTATTCCTTTCGTCTTAAATGCTAGTTCTGAACAGAATACGGGATGTCGGAATTTTGTCACACCGTATTTCATTTAAGTGCCGGACGGCAATGACACTTACAAAGTAGGCTACACAATACTGCCGGCCATAACGTCCCAAGCCATTGCGTCCAATTTCAACAACAACAACAACAACAGCAATACAAATTTTCTTACGAGATTGGTATCGCTCGCTTTCCTCGTAACAGCTGATACCTCCCCTCAACTAGTAAGGTCAACGCTCCGATTACGTAACATCTTCTCCTCCGTGCATCGCCCCACCTCGCCCCGCCCCGTTTACCCCAGCCTGCTGCCTCACCTTCTGTTTGAAGAATTTCGTAAAAGCCTAAAAACATTCACTTTTTAATGATACATTTTCAATTTAAAGATAGGTGACAATTTTTTTTACCCAGGAAGCTTATAATAGTCTCTTCTATCGCCACTGTAACGGACTTCCATTATATCAATTACACCCTGTATATAGGCCTATTCAATCATATAAATATAAGAACCGTAACAAATTCGTTATGTTTCTTAAAAGTATGTCCTCTCATGATAAGCCTGTCAAACCCGTCAAGCCCGCCAAGTAGGCTACACTGTCAAAGTGCCCGTCAGCAAAGCTCAGTGAAGGAGCAGGGAAACAGGAAAAGACAAGAGGTCAACTTACTGTTGACAGCTATTTACTACACGGAGAAATATGGATCATTACGTGTTCGGGGTACCCTCGAGCCTGGAGATGGCAGTTCAACACTCTACTGTAGTGCTGCGACGGGGTGCGAGGGGTTTTGCAGTACGCATGCGCGGCCAGTCTATTCCAAACCAAAATTTATCAGCTTCTCGTATGCCAATGGTTGTTATCGCAGCAGACGACACGCACCAGTGAAAGAAGGAATGTGCTGAATAAGTGAAGCAAGTACTGATATCGCGTCAGGAGTTGGCAGTCGGGTTTGAACTGCAGGGGTCTTCCCGCTCACTGCGTAAGGCGCATTCCAAAAACATTCAGTTGGTCACTACTTGCTTCACCCAGCACATTCCTTCTTTCAGTGGCTGAGTGTCGCCTTCTGCAATGACAACCATTGGCATGCGGCAAGCCGATATATTTAACTTAGGAATAGGCGGGCCGCGCATGCGTACTGCAAGACCCCCCCCCCCCCCCCCCCCCCCCCCCCGCACCCCGTCGCAGCGTGTTCAACTGCCATCTCCTGCCGCGATGACAGTAGTGACCAACTTAATGTTATTGGAAAGCGCGATACGCAGTGAGCGTAAGACATCAGCAGTTCAAATCCAACTGCCATCTCCTGGCGCGATATCAATAGCTAATGTTGTTTTAAGGAGCAGAACAGCAGGATCATCTGCCCATAAGAAGGTAGAGAATGTAGAACGATTAGTGCCTGTCCTGGTGTGTTTTGTGCCCGAACTAGTGTTAGGATTCGAACTAAATGCGAACTTACAAAATTAAGAGACACTGCATTTGCTCCAAAAATCTCGTAAGGACAATTTCAAAGCCTCTCATAAAATAATAATAATAATAATAATAATAATAATAATAATAATAATGATAATTATAGTCTAATAATATCCTGGC
The DNA here is from genome assembly GCA_946902985.2 of Meconema thalassinum. Classification (NCBI taxonomy): domain Eukaryota; kingdom Metazoa; phylum Arthropoda; class Insecta; order Orthoptera; family Tettigoniidae; genus Meconema; species Meconema thalassinum. The sequence continues at coordinate 596 of CAMPQE020000270.1, read as the reverse complement.
TTTATAACTTATATCACACCTGCAATCAGCGCTTGTTGAGAGGGAGGGATCAGTACGAGTATTACTCTGTAAGCTGTGAGAATGCGATTGACAGTTCTCGTCTCGCTATGTGGTCGGAGAACGAGGTTGCCAAACTGTACAAGCCAGAGATAGAGCTGACCAAGCACTGAAGCACGTGGGCGGTAATATTGCAACGCAGAGTATTATGACATCAACTAGGCCTATTGTGAACATGGATTGGTCAAGAGGCAGAGGGGTTATGACTGATGTGGAATTTCCGGCCAAATGTCAATCCCTTTCTCCAAGCGTACAGAGTATAGATAGACTATACTGAACCGTGAGAGCGGTGAAGACAAGGTTTCGAGGCAAGTTAGGGTTAACGTAGCTAATGTTCCACTTGTGCTTAACCACAATGCAGTCTAAGGGAAGGAATCACACCTCGTTTAATATTCCGTTGGAAAGTAGTTCACCCCGCGGACTGGATATAGAATTACAGTATGTGCCATCATCATAATCACTGCATCCCCTCAAGGACACGCAGGTTGGCCACGGGCGACAACTACTGCATTCGTTCTCCCAGAAGGCCAAAACACAAT
>CAMPQE020000269.1:0-32827 GCA_946902985.2 Meconema thalassinum | reverse complement strand
TCCCCTTCGGGACAAAATTCTGGCACCCCGGCGTCTCTAAAAGCAACAGTAGTTAAAAGGGACGTAAAACCAATAACATTATTATTATTATTATTATTATTACATAATCGGCCTGACGCGGGCAACATCCAACTTTGAGTTGAGGCATGTCTTTACACGTCTGGCTGCGTATGACTTTCACAACCCTAATTGAATTAACAAATCTTTCCATGACCCTACAGAGACGTGTGTATACCAACTATGTGGATATTTTCGATTGCTATTTGGCTGAAATAGAAGTATTAATTAATATCCTGAACTAGCACCAACGATAGAGTTCACATACTATGTGAAATCGTTTTGTTCTTTACTTCAATTAACATTTTCAAATAACGCACAATAGGCTGTTACAAACCCTTTAAAATAGAAAGTAAAAATGTATCGTAGTATCATCTTGTCATTCTTCAAATTCGATGCGCATAGAATGCAAATGGTATAGTAATCAATGGAGCCCCACGTAGACTAGTCGTGATATCTAGTGGTGAAATATCTAACAATATAATCCTATAACAGAGCGAGTGCATTCTAGCGGCCAGAAGAAGAAACTTTTCAATAAAATCTGGTCGGCGTGCAGTTACCTTTTTGGCAGCTAGATGTCTCGAGTAAATCTGCTGGCGAATTATGTTTTAATTAAATATATATTTTACACCATAATATGCACAATATAACGCTTAATTTTAAAACATCTGAGTCATTACAAAACAATAAACATATAAAATTTCAAGCAAAAAAACTAGCTCTGTTCGGGTTTGAACCATAGGCATTTGAGCGATAGACTAACGCTCTACCACTGAGCTAATTGTGTCAACGAATATCGTTCTATATAAAATGACTTACATAGAACTTGTTAGCAAATAGTGATTTATACTAAACGATTTCATCACTGGAGTATATTATTTATATATAAAGCATTTCATACAAAGTTTATTTATTTTATATCAGTACGCTATATTGCATGCAATACTCAAATTAGTGAAATATAAGTCAGGCACAAGATATCCGCTGCCATCTTGTCTTATTACTAAATCAGCTCAGCTTTTTAAAATCACGTCTGCACTATAGTATTACAAAATAAACTTTTAATTTCGAACGTGCCTCTTCCTTTAGAACAGTTAAAACGATTCTCGGCTCGATAATCGGAACTGGTGGGTCCCATGATATGGATTATAAAGTTTGCATAATTCGCACGGCCGCCATCCTGAAATGGTATGGCGGACGACCTTGTAGTTTGGTCACAAGACGCATCCTATACGAAGGTATGTTGTTACCAAATTTGGTAGAGATCGGATGATTTGGTTAGTCGTTATTTGATTTTACGTTTTGAACGTTTGAGTGGCCGCCATTCAGTTTTAGTAAAGATGGCAGCGATATAAAACATGACACTGAGGTGTCCTTTGCTAGTGCTACCTTTGTACCAAATTTCGTTCAATTCGCATTCACCGTGTTCGAATTGATAGGGGGGGACAGACATTCAGAGTACACACACTCACACACACACACAGACACACAGACACACACACAGACTCACACACACACATACACACACACAGACAGACACACTTTTTTCGCCCTGTGTTGATCTCATAAGTCTACTTTCATTTTTTGCAAAAATCGAAAGTAGGCTAAAAATAGACGTTAAGGTCTTCCTTACTGAAGTTAAATTAACCGGATTAACCATAAACTTTATAAGAAGATGCCGATTATGTTTGGCAGCGGATGGGGAACATTTTCAGCATCTACTGTAAACATGGTGAGTAAAAATGCATGATACTGATTTTAAGCACCGTATTCTGCCGAACATACGTGCGCGTGGCAGCCGGCAACTGAGCCGTCACTGGCGGAGCGCGTGAGCGAGAATGTCCTAACCAAGCAAATATAAAGACCCTGTATATAGAAATATACTCCACTGAAGAAATTGTTTGGTCCAAATCATTATTTGATAAGACGTTGTATGTAAGTCAATTGATAACTACGAATTTCGGTAGACATGTTTGGCTGTTTGGTAAAGCGTTAGTCTTTTACCTGTTTATCTGGGGTTCAAAACCTATCAGAGTTGGGTTCTTTTGCTTGAATTTTTTAAATTTATTGTTTTGTAATTACTCAGACGTCATAAAATTAAGCGTTATATTGTGCATATTACAATGGAAAATATATATTTAATTAAAACAACATTCTGCACGAAACATCTAACAGCAACCAGATGAACTATAGGGTCATTATCTATGTGCGCCCAGATAAACACGGCAAGATAAGCCGGCTGTAAATGGCGCAGATCGCGGGCGCGCGTCGTGGTTCAGCTGGTGGTTGGCGCGCTCCGCTGACTCATATCGTTAGTTCACACGTTTAGTGAGTATTGTGATTACTGTGATTGTTGGTCATGCCTAGACACCAATTCACATTGCGCGAACGTGTGTATATGAAATTCAGAAAATCTTGTTCTGAAACGAGATGAAAATTTCGAATCAAGTTTCCAGGAAGAGCTGTGCCTAATGCCAATACAATTAGGAGGCTCGCTAAACGATTCAAGGAAACAAACTCCGTAAATAATAAAAAGAGTTGACAGACATTCTTTCGTCAGAAGGTGTCAGGTGTGTGTTACAAGAGAGGGAGAACATTTTCAGCATCGCCTGTGAGCACTGTAAGTACACATTATTGAACATGTTTGGTAAAAGTGTGAAAGTGCTCGTCAACCACCAGCTGAACCAGGTACATGCGCCCGCGATCTTCGCCAGTCACAGCCGGCTTAGCTCACCGTGTTTATCGGGGCGCACATAGATAATGACCCGGTATGAGGGTGACAATTATGGCCAAATGGTTACGAGCTGCGCACCGGCCTGCACGACGGAACAGCTTTAATTGGAAAGTTTCCTTTATGACCGCTAGAATGCACTTGCCCTATTAGGATTATCTTATGTGAAACGTTTCCACCAGATGTCATGACTGGTCTAGGTGGGAATCCATTGGTTTGCCTGCCATTGGCATGACAAGTTGATAATACAATAAATTTTTATTTTAAAGCGTTTGTAACAGCCTATTGTGTGTTATTCGAAAATGTTATTTGAACTCAAGAACAAAACGATCCCACATAGTAATTGTACTTAATCTGTTGGTGCTAGTTCAGGATATTAATTAATAATTTTATTGCAGCCAAATAGCAATCGAAAATAAAGATTGAACATGTACCTAGGTACATTACAATTGCGCTCTGGCGATTTGAATTGCATAGTCTTTGATTGTTTTCTTTTACTACAAAGCTCTAAGTGGTAGCGTTCACATGCTTCTCCAAATAGTTGGCATACACACGTCACTATAGGGTCATGGAAAGATTTGTTAATACAATTAAGGTGGTGAAAATCATGGACAGCCAGACGTGTAAACACATGCGTCAACTCAAGTTGGATGTTGCCCACGTCCGGTCGATCATGTCTCCAGTTCCATAAAATTCTTGAGATATGCCTTCTCTTTCTTTCTTCAATGATGATAGTAGTTTTTCCAAGACTTTGATGTTTGGTAGAGGTAAATAGTTTCTAAGGTCTTCAACCAAGAAATGATTCTATTATACTCCTTGATAAAGACAAAGAGTTATAACTATACCCATACATTTAGGATAAAGTAGGCTGTATGTTCTTTACTGAACATCTTGATTTTCCATTTCATTTATGAGTATTTGCCTTAATAATGAAATAATGATGATGACAATGACAACACTGATGATGATGATATGGGGTTTTATATCCCTGTTAAGTACTGTGGCTTTAGAGATGCTGAAGTGCCAGAATTTTGTCCTGAAGGGGATCATTAATATGCCAGCAAATCTACCAGTCTGGGTTTTGCACATTTAAGCCCCCTCAATCCCATAATCTTCGGCATAGCAAGCAAAGCCAGACACAGTTAGAGCTTAAGACTAAATCTTTGTTTATTTTACAATGCAACAACAATAAGAAAAATTACAAATCGACAAGTATCTTACAGCAAGAGCACTCATATTTGAAGTTAGGCTCTGTCCAGCTTCTTGACGATGAAGTACCAACTGAGCAGCTCGGCCAACATCTCCTTCGGCGATTGCTAGACAGTGACGCACTTCAATACTGCAAGAGCCTGGGAACATCTCCTGCAGTAAGTGCACTGGAGCTGTTAAATATGAAGAGTCCTGAAGAAAAATAAAAGTTGTTATTATCATCATTACACTACTTTTTTCTATAGAGTCAGGAATGAGGTGAGATGAGACCCTATAGTTTGTATGGCTGGGTGCCATTCCTAATACCAACCCCTTAAGAGTGTTAATGACAAATGAAATGGGGCAAGGAGTTGATAGGAAGTGACCATGGTCTATTAGTGGGTACTAACCTGGCATTTGTTTAGAATTGAAAATGAAAACCATGGAAAACCATTGAGTGTGGCAAATGATAGGATTTAAACTCACTTGATTCATAAATCCAGAAATGCCTCATGGCTATGCCCGTTAATGCACTGAGCTACTTAACCGGTATCATTTCACTAAAGCGTTTAACTTAAAAAGTTTGACTCTCTGCCACTACAGACTACACAAATACAGCAGTTTTACATTTCATTTCAAAATAAAAAACAATTTCTGTACATATGACCTAAATACCACATAATGTTAGCCCAGTATAGGTATTAAATGTATGACAGCTGCATGTTGTGGAGGATAATTAACTTGGGACCTGTAATTTATTTAACTCTACAGAGTCAATTCAGTAGAACAGGGGCAACCAGTCTTTGCACGCTCAGCGTGCCAGCTATGCTGCACCGCGTACCAGCAGGCTGGTTTCTGCCTCTCTTGGCTTGGCTGACTGCCTGCCCTGAGTGCCAGCGCGTCTGACCAAGTCAAGTTGGGATCGCTAGCACACCGGACGTAATGTAAACAAACTGTTTTTCCAATGTGTTGATTGTCCAAAACATCTACATTTTGTTTGCATGTTTCTCTGTATACTAGTATTTGAAGATTACATGATTAGCATTAAAATTACTGCGAGAACTAAAATCTCAAGCAGCCATAACCTCCCTATGAAGGCTTCCAAAAAGATGGTATATTGGCTTTCACGGCCAGGCAATTGAACAAGACACGGCACAAACCTAGAAAAATTGCTGAGTTTTAATTCACTAGCCATGAAAGCCTATATAACAATATGCTCAATGTTCGGTATGATTGAGACAATCAACCTGAGGCTGTTTCGCAGGTTATCGTCAGACATCAGAGCATGATGCCGTGATTTTGTTAGTTTCAATGCAGAAAAAAACAATTGTTCCCACTCTTTCTTAAAAGAAGTTGCACTTTCACTCCTCCTTTTCTTTTCAGTGCTAACCATAGTCAAACGTTACTTATCCCTGGGATCAAATAATGTCAAGTGACACTACGGCTAGCAAGATAAGGGACACCCCATTGCAACCGTTTGAACTTTGACACATTGAAGGCAGTACGGGAGGGAGTATGACAGGAAAGCAAGCGAGAGAAAGACAGACATTATAGTCTTTCCGCCCCATATTTGCCAGAAGCACCCCGGTATTCTGTATGGCCACCTCTGCAGTAGAATATCTCCATTTCTGTAAATTGTCTTTAGATCTGGTGACACCTACTTGGAGCCTAGGTTTCCAGATGGTTCCATTCAATGATACCCAACCCATGATTTTATTTTTCCACCATGAGTTGTTGTGTTTGTTGGTTGGTGGTATTCATAACTCTCATAAAAATAATATAAGAATTTAGCCTTAGTGTGCATGTATGTGTGAGAAGTGTGATGACTAGGGCCCGGATAGTTATGTGCTTAACATTTCAGAAATATGTATTTATTTATGTGCTTAAAAGTGGGAAAATATGTGATTAAGTTTCCAAAATACGTTCTTAAATTTTTACCATATTTATGTCCCCCAGTTATTCTAAAAATAGTTGTACATATTTCACCAACTATGATGTTGGCTACGTAACGGCCAGTATCGTCGGTCGTCTCGTCCATTGTAATCCACACAGCTTTGTCGCCAATTTCACTACAAATTCTGTGCACTGCCTCAGAGTAAAGTTTAGGTAAATAGTTCTTACGCAGTGTTGACTCGTCAGGGAGAGGAATTTTGAGGTACTTTTCTAACGTGCCACTTAGCACTGGATTCTGCAGTTTGTTCAGTGGTATATCAGCCGCAAGAAATGCATGACAAATGTCTTGTGAGAACTGGCAGTTTGCTGGACCAGATCTCACATCCTGCATTTCGGGAAGCAAACGTTGTGTCGACTTCTTTAAAGATGTACATTTGATGTGTTTCGCTATCGCAACATGTTGCGTAACTTGTGAACGCATGTCTGCCGCTATGAGTTTCTCACAAATGTTGCAAAATGAAACAGTTCCATCAGTTCTAAAAACGTATCCGAACTCTCGCACTGAACGATTCAAAGTAACATATTTCGCACTTTTGGGACTCATCGTATTCGTTGAAACGAGAATGCCACTGTCAGTATACTCCCAAGCTTCGCAGACCACTGTGATTTCAACTAAAATTTTCCATCTAGGTAAGGACTAGTGGAGGCTAAATGAGCCTGTTAACTCCAGCCCCCCTGCTGTACTTAATGACCGGAAAATCCCTGTCTTGAAATACTACTACAGTATGGAGACAATGGAGTACTGACGAAATAGAGAAGCCAATTACTGGAATTTCAAAGGGTCGAAAATGTGGGCAGCAGTCATCCAAGAAGTACAACATACAACCAAATATAGGAAATATGTGATTATGAATCAACATGCCAAAATATGTATTTATTTATAAAAACTGTAAAAATATGTAAATAAATAGAAAATATTTAATTAAATAAAAAATATTTAAACACATACTATCCGGGCCTTAGTGATGACCATTGCTTTCTTCTTTTTTTTTTTTTTTTTTCAGGGGGAACGCGGGGGTTCACATACCCCTTAAACATATGAAAACTGTTTAAGAAAAGATATTGGTACATTTGTATCTAGTCCACAAAATATAACTCCGACTTGAAAGTTCGAGTAATCCTCGATTTAAATCGATCTATCGAATCAGTTTCTTTTGGTCGGCAACTCGGCACTCTGTTCTTATAAGCACGCAGGCTATTGTTTGGAGGCGGGGTAGGTTGTTACTTTGTGTGTGTGGTTAGTTTTGAAGATTGAAGAAAATAACGAACTATTTAACATCCACCCAGGCATCGAAAAAGCTGATTCGAAGACAAACAATGACCGGACTTTGAAAATTGCAAGATTGTGATGTTTTGTCGACTACAACCGAGAGTAACCCTGCACTGGAGGCCACACCCTATTACTACCGTTATTATTACAGATATCACCTTTGATCAAATCAATATCATTTTGCACTAAAGTTCAAAACTGGACAAAATGCGAATACAAAATTATACAGACTTGGGAACATTTAAGTTTCAATTGAATAGAAGAAAGCAACAAAGAATTAACCCAGGATTTAAAAAAAAGAGGTAATCAATGTTTGAATACTGTTAATGATGTATCATAGCAGAAAGCACTAATGATAATTAACTCAACTTAATTTGTTTGAAATGTACAAAGCACATTGTTTGCAGTAAATTACCTCTTGTTTTGAGCCATAATCACTACTTCCATCTGAGCTGCCATCACTGTTTTCTGAAAGTAAGTGAACTCGTTTAGGTGGTTCCTCAACCCTTGGTGCCTCCGAGTCATCATTTGAGCGCCGAGCAATTGCAGTAAGTGGTAACATTGTCAATGCTGAAAGGTCTTTTTCTGTGTAATCATTTTCATCCACTGTAAAGAGAGAGAGGATAAATCAATACTGTTACCAAAAACTCTTAAAATAACCAGATTTAAATTATAAAAATGGCAATAAGGCATTCTACAAAATTGAGCATTCTAATGTGTTCCTGCTAGTTAAAATATACAGATATAGAAGGTAGGCTATTTGAAAAAAAAAACACACATTATTACAAAAGGCAAATAGCTCTGTAGACTAGAATGTGGTTTGTGAATATACCAGGGAAGATGGGTAGAAGTTTGAATATCTGAAAACTATTCATGATATTATACCAGAGACTGGGAAGATAAAAAATAGTGAAAGGAAAGGGAAGGAAGCTCCCCCACCTACAAATTTCACCCTACATCTACTGGAAGTTAATCTTTCGAACTACAAATATCACATGCCAAAATTTCTTCTTGTATAATCATTTTGATCCACTATAAGAGAGAAAAAAACGTTATCAAAGACTCTTAAAATAATCATAATAATAATGTTATTTGTATTACATTCCTTTTAACTACTGCGGATTTTAGAGACGCCGGGGTGCCGGAATTTTTCCCCAAAGGGGATCTTTAGCATGCCAGTAAATCTACTGGCACAGCTTCCTCACATTTGCACACCCTGGCTGCACCAGGATTCGATCCTGCAACCTTGGGAACAGCAGACAAGCACATGACCGCCAGTCAGCAGATTAGTGACAAACATGTATCTTTACATTCAGATTCTGCTATGAATAGAATCTAGCTAACCATTATCTTGAATTTTTAACAAAATGTAGCATTTCATCAAATGTTCGCTAATGACAATATGGAGAAATACTGATGCTATAGTGTGATTGCAAGGTTAAGAACCTGAGCAGATTTAGAACTATCAAATGTCCACCCATGTACTAAAGGAAAGGAATTAGTTCTAAGCCAGACAGCGGCAGAATTGTTTGCTCTTTCGGTATCCTGTCTCCTAGCCACCACCTTGAGCAATCCAATGCATGCAGAGACAAGACAAGTGGAAGAGGCATTGAACAGGTTCTTTACCTTGCAGATGTGCTATGTACTGTAGTTATATTTCACAAACATTGTAACTTTATTTGTTACCTACACAATTGGCAAGATATACACAATTAACCAACCTCAGCTACCAGATGGTATGATGATAGGCAAGGACACACAAAAACACACACCTTTTCTCTTTTTCTGACGTAGAGTAGCCTCCAACTCAAACATCCACTGACAAACAGCTCCGTGGTGAATAGTTGAAAATTCAGGGAAGTATGCTGCCATCATTTCACAAAACTCTTCAACATCAAAAGCCTCTTGCACACTATCTTCAGTGCCAAGGTCTTCTAATATACTCACCACATAGCTCAGGACTATCTCGTCAATTGAGCTACAAAAGAGATTAGAAAACATGAATTAGTCACACTCCTGCCACAAAAGAAATAAAAAGCCATTAGATGGAATAATGGCTCAATATTGCTAGAGTTTAAAAATCCACTGTTATCTAATTTGTATACTGAACCAATGTTTGAATGTCTGACTGATTAATTAGAGAATGAGAGGCATATGAACTCTAAGTTATGTCCCTTAAAAGCAATCATCATCAATTAAAGGATTAGGCCTCACAGCATTTGTAAGTTCGAATTTTGATAGTCACTCTAAATAAATCAGTTTTCACAATGGGACTAGAATCATCCCAAAGGGCACAATAATACAAAATTAGAAAACATATGTTTTTAGAAATATACTAGCTGAAGTACCCGTGCTTCGCTACGGGTCATAAATAAATTAAAATGTGAAGTTTACAGTTAAAACAGGGGATAGGCGAGGTGCTGCGTGGAGGGAGAGTAAGGATGGAACATTTCGTCCAACTACACCGCTCGGCATTGACCGTGTTTTATAGCACAAATTTAGGTTTTACTCGCTAACCGTTGGAGATACACGAAAATTGATAAGGACTTTTCAGATAGAAAATTAAATTTCAAACCCCGTATATGCCATCAAAAGTTTGCTATTTCTTATCATTCTCTTTTTATTTGAAATGGAAATATGACAGTTTGAAACCAAGGGGTGTAATGTCATCACTAAAATGGTCGCCATCTTTAAATCGAAGTATCGAAATCAAAAGTAGCCTATATGTTAACCAGGTAAATTAGCTACTTCCATGTAAAATTTCATGTAAATCATACCAGTGGTTCTTGTGTGATTGAGTAATACACAGACACACACCATTTCATTTTTATATATTAAGCTTAGTATAGATTATACAAGGATTGACAGCAACTGCTTCCAAGTTTGTAAATGAAAATGAAAATCCACAACCTGCTTCCAGTCTCCGACCGGGTCAGGAATGGAATGAATGAAGCCCCCATCTAGCGGCGAGGATATGATCTGTGCCGGCTGCCGAGGCCTGACGCACTCCTCTGGGGCAAAAGTTTGTAAATAAAAATCCCAAAATCATAGATATACAATATACTGTAGTGGTGCATTAAATATTACACATTTACTTATATTTACTCCCTTACCTAGTCCAGGATTGATATTACATATCAGACTATTTATAACTTTATGTTGGCATAGGAGGTATCCCTTACTTCTCTATTAGTAAGAGTAATTTCTGGAACTACACCACCTGCACCGTAGCTACATTGAAAAGAATGGTAAGCATTTAATAACAATTAGGCCTAATTAAATAATTTTTCAGTGTTAAGAATAAACTCCCCCTCTCATGCAAAATGGTCAAGCACAAAAGCCAGCAATTTGAGAGCTTCAAACGTATGCATAATATGATGGTGTAGCATAAAGGAAATTATTTATGGCCTTCACAACCTCTAATTCCCAACATCAATTATTTGCACTTCTGTTAAGGAAATCACTGGTTCAACAACACACAAAAATGTGGGCAGAATGCTCAAAGATGGAAACAATCAGTACATTGAAAAAACTAGATGTCTCCAACAAAGAATTAAACAAAATATCCATCGCTTGCCACTCTTCTAGAAGCAAATTGAAGATGTTGTTACCTAAGAAATATCAGGAAAGAACTTTGTAATGATTCCTTCAGAAAATAAAGTGAACTACCAAGAAAAGGAATTGCATTTCACTCCCAGTGGAAGAAAGAAAATGTTCGGATACCCAGCAAGAAAGAAGGGCCTTCCCTGTTGTCAATGGATAAAAATTATCGGAACGAGCTCTAATGTTATTCCTGTTAGATCTCTCCCAGATCGAAGCCTTAGCACAATCCACTGCAGATGGTGTGATGAGCAAGAAACCCAGACCCACACGCTATGCTACTGCCGCAAGGGAGAACTGATAACAGATCCCCACAATACAGTTCATTCAATGATCACAGCAGGTCTACTCAAGCATGATAAGTATGAGATAATGCATCAAATTTCAAACTAATTGAAATATTTTCAAAAATTGATCCAGCTAGATCAAACCAGCTATTGTCATTAAGCTCATTCAGAGTACAAAACATCCTGGACCCTATGGGAATAAGTTTAATTTCAAATATGAGGAAGTAGGGTGCCTTTCTAATGAAGTCACAAAATGGCAAGCTAACATAGTTTTCGACCATTAAAAAAAAACAAGTATTATGATTGATCCCACAGTCTGGTTTGAAGTAAATGAGCATCAACCAAGTGCAGTAAGTGATGAGCAGAAATCAATTGATTAGCCATTTTGCATGAATTTAGGGCAGGCTGTTCCAAATCCACGAGTTTGAGTATGCGTACACGCGAGTACTCAGCAGTAATGCTCGGAGCACGGTTCGAGAGGGACTGAGGGTGTTAGCCAAAACGTCACTGGGCGAAGGTCATAGTACAAGTCCATGCGATTCCTGCCAATCTTGGTGTATCCACCGCTTAGTAACGGCCACCCCTACAGCAGAGCTGTATTGCATATTGCAGGTTTACTCACACAAGGCGGCGAGTACTCAGCTGCTCACGGGTGAGCTGCTCGGCTGGAACAGCCCGATTTAGGGGCTAAATACAAAATCAGCCAGAGGGAGGTCATAAGAATTTGGTGATAGAAGAATACTACCTCAAAAGATCCTGGTGTTCCTGCAAAATCCAGGAATCTTGGAGGCATTAGCCTCTTCAGCTCTCACAGTAAAGAAGCACAAATGTGTTTCATATAGGGGGCATAGTGCATGGTTCACTACCCCATGCGACGGTCTGGGCAGTCACCAAGAGCCCCCTATTGAGCCTGACTTGGCGAAACCCCACAAAAGACATGGCTAAAACCTACAAGACTTGCTGAGTTTTACTTTATTTTGAATATTTCAGGTGTGAATGTATGATGATGATGATGATGATAATTGTTGTTTTAAGAGGCCTAACATCTAGGTTATCGGCCCCTAATGGTTTGGGTGACCGTGAAGATGAAAATGAAATGTAAACTTATAACTAAAATTACTACTAAATTATATACTAGAAGAAGAAATGGAAAACAAAAGGAGAATAAGGCAAATAAAGGACAGGAAGAAAAGAAATGTCCTCAACCCTCAAAGAATGTGGATTGAGAGACTTGGAAGGAAGGAGAGCCATGAAAGGCAGATAGGAAAGTGAAAGAGGAGAGGGTCCGCCCCACAGGTAAGGGACAAAAGGGGGAAACCGGACCCAGCTCAGGAATCCCTCGGGGTCGCCAACTCCCGAACTCACCAGCCGTGAGCCCCTGAGGGTGTAGCATTATCGAGGGTGCACTAGAAGTGGTGGGGCTACATACACCCTGCCTCCTTGAGGGCCTTGAGCAGAAGGCAGGAGATAACATGAAAAGAAAAAGAAGGCTGACCCCTCGCAGAAGGAGGGTATCAGAAAAGATGAGACAAGGGCCAATTAAGGTGGGAAATGAAAGACTCCTTAGGCCTCAGATACCCTAATACCGTCGGGGTCGGAAGAGAACAAGAGTTGACCAAGTGAGGTCGACAGGAAAAAAGACGGAGAGGAGCCGGCACAAGTAAGTGGAAGCAATGCCGGACTCAGCTGGGGCCCCGTGGTCGCCAACTCGTGTCCCACTAGATGTGAGCCCCTGGGGGAAGGTGAGAATGTAACACCCATATATTTGATTGCTGCTCTTCAAAGAGCCTACATAGTCACTAAGGTAGAGTTATGGTTCTTTCTGCAACTTAACCATTTCTAAAGTTAATAATTTCACATTATTAATAACTTACTTTCAAACTAACTGAAGCCAGTACGTTAACAGAAAGATTTATAAACCTCTGAGATGATCCTTCATCTTCCCCAATCATTTGTGAAGGTCAAAACTAATAAACCTTTTAATTCAAGATGGATATAATCATAAGTATTTATGTTGATAAACAGGCTACATTGAGAGTTGATGGTAGGACGAGATCTTGGTTCAAGGTTGTTACAGGAGTGAGGCAAGGTGTGAAAAGTTAGGGTAGTGACGAAACTCTCCCTACATCGCTCAGTATTCAGTATTTGGAAGTGAGAGCTGGGTCGATTCAGGATATCTGATACATAAGCTAGAGGTAACTGATATGGGGGTAGCATGAATGATTGCTGGGACAGATGGGAGCAATGGCAGGAAGGTACCATACTCATAATGTAGAGACAAAGGCTAAGTTAGAAATGAACACGCTAGATGAAGCTGTTCGTATGAGCCAACTCAGATGGTGAGATCATGTGAAGAGAATGGGGGAGGAGAGATTACCCAAGAGGTTAATGAGGTCGGCTGCAGAGGGTAAGAGAAGCAGAGGTAGACTTAGGAGGTGACGGTTAAATTCAATATTGAACGCTTTCAAAGTGAGAGGTGTAGAAGCAGACGAAGCTGCAGCACTAACTGCTAATAGGGCATCATGGAGGCGACTTGTTCGCAAACAGAGGCTTGCAGACTAGACTGGACGCTAAAAGGCCAAACAGTCTCAAATGAAAATGTATTTATGTACTGTATGTATTCAAGATGAAGTTTGAAACAATCCATCTTGTCTGATGCTTCAATATTTTTGAAGGATCTTTGCCTTACTGTTGAAATATGTTTCAATGTCAGTTTCAAAGGTCACAAACCACATTGATTTGCTGAAAGTATGGAAAAGGAACCATAGCAAACTATACCAATACAGTTAAGGAACCTAACACATATTTAGGCTCATAATTGGGGTTAAATGTCCTCATGCTACAGCAATACCGTGTACAAGCAGTCTAATGATTGGAATCTGTTAAGAGATCCAGACTTTAATATGTGATTACATATTACGATCTCACATGAAACTTGCTACATAAAGATACAACTCAGGACCCGTATTAAACAGACGAAAGCATAAGAAAAATAGAAGAACAGAAACCCAAACAACTCCAGAACAATATACAAGAAAACAAATTTTTAGTCTAATAAGGGATATGTTTAAGTTTTATCAGACAATGACAAAAGTTTTCAGCAAAATTATAAACAAAGAACATGACTGAATTCCCATTCAAATGAATGAGAACAAACTCAAAACAACCATCGACACAACATTAGAACATAGATATGTTTTAAGATCATAAGAAATCCAGGATATACTGTACACCACATAGAGGTGAGTAGCTCACAACATCACGACTTAAGATTTAATCAGTTTTCCAAATCCTCTCATTTCTATTGAGTGCAACACCAAGGATTGTAATAAGAGAGTGCCCATTTTAGAATGTTGTAAAAACACAATGAATAAAAAACAAAGGTTTTATAACGATATAATCACATATTTTAAGCAAACTGTATTCATAAATAACAAGAATAACAAATTTAAAAAATATACCATTAAAACAAATCTCTACGTTGTATAAAACCAAGTCCCTGATTCTTGGATGTTACGTGTAAACTCGAGAACCACTGGATGGATTTTGATGCGGTTTTCACCATTCTGTAAAGGATATCTCGAGGATGATTTCTGTAGGAAATTATTTATTTATGATCAAAGGAAGCCGAGCAGTAACGATTTCAGTGGAAAAGCCGAAAATAAACCTGGCGTCCGAGCACTTTGTACGTTTACGCTGGGCAAACCGTTAAAAATATCTAAATACTATGAGTGTAAGAATTGTTCAGCATGAAATTTTCTACAATAAAAGTCCGCGGGAGCATATGTCTATCTTCAATACATCGCCCACTATAAGAGTTTTTACGTTTTAATTTCTTCCAACCATGTCCATTCAACTACTGAGGCGACAGTTTACAAGCTAGCTAAGGGTGAGTCTATCATCCCTGTTACAGCCTAGCTAGCAGGCGAACCTATTGCCCCAGATACAGCCAGCAGCAAACCGTTGAGTCGTGTTGAGTTAAGACTTCTGAGAAGGGTGGTTGTGTTTGGAGTTTCCCTGGAAGTGCAACTCTGGTTTTTTCTTCATTTCGCCTGTGAAACACAGTCAAGTTAGGATTGGACGGAAGGGGGATTTGAGTTTCATTCACCTCACCATTCCCTGGAAATGCAACTCTCATTTCGCCTGTGAACTTTTCGTTCCGCAAAATTCACAGTCAATTTAAGATTGGACGGAAGGGGGATTATATTAAATTATACTGATTGGCGTATAATCTCTACTTAGTATAAAACCAAGTCCCCGATTCTTGGATGTCACAGGTAATCTCGAGAACCACTGAATGGAGTTTGATGCGGTTTGCACCATTCTGTAAAGGATATCTCGAGGAAGGTTTCTGTAGAAAATAATTTATTTATGACCAAAGGAAGTCAAGCACTAACGATTTCAGAGAAAAGGTTGGGAAAAAAACCTGGCGTTCATGCGCTTTTTAAGCTTATGCTGGGCAAACCGTTAACAATATCTATATACTATGAGCATGACGAATAGAAGGAGAAAGTGAGAAGACTCCTGAAGTTCAAGCGCGCCCCGCCAGGCAGCGCTCGAGTGGGTACGTTCCACACTGCCGGGGTCAGCTGGTCTTAGAGATGGTGCTAAGGGAAACGAATTACTTTGTAACTGATACTTTTTAAAAAAGTAATTAGCGGTTCCAATTAAAATAGCATGGCAGGGCACACTGGAAAATATAATTCATAGAAATAAGAACTACGGTCTTCATTACTTGTGACGGAACGCACAGATTCCTGGAGTATACAGACACAGATAAAAAAAGTCCCCTCGGCACGCCGGAAGGTGGAGGTAGATTTCACCGGACAAACTTGGGGATAGGCGAAAATAGGCAGAATATGCAGGTTTTCGTAGAAGGATCAGACCTCATTTATTGCGAGAAAGTATTTTATAATTGGAGATTAATTAACTTTGTTTTTCGTCATTTTATGCATATTTTAAACATTTTATTGTCTTATGATGACGGTAACCTTCTTGTGATTTCGAGTCCATTTTTATACTTGTGGTCACACTGTCCTTATGCAAGGTTTCGACACTGATGTGTAACTATGTAACGGTCTGTTACTTCTTCACGCAAAATTATATCTCCCGCAGAGATTTTGGTTGGTTCCTCAGCTTAGGGGCTGCGACAACGCGGTCATGTTACCCCGTGTACTTTGGGTGAGTGTAGAATCTGTCTGATAAACGGTGTGAATTGTGATGGCTGTATTAGTCTGTAATTCAGGTAAGGACTGCAGACGGTCAATTTCAAGCAGTAGTTCCTAATGTTGCTACCAGATACTACCGTCAACGACACCTAGCTGTAAACTTGGCTACTAGATGCCACCGCAACCAGCAACTCGCAACGAACGTTGAAACTTCCCCTCCAAAGAAAAGCATACTGCAGGATTTTAGCGCTCTTAGAAAATCCGACGACTTTGGTCGGCTTTGAACCCGCGACCTTGGGCATAGAAGTTCAGCATGCTACCAGTTAAGTCACCGAAGCCGCTTCACATTTAGTCAGATGGAAATCTGAATCTGATCTCGTGCAAGTGCGTTGTCATGGCAACGTCTGATGGCTCATCCCTCATCAATTTAGTAGTGTTGCCATGGCAACCACTGATAGCTCTTGGCATTTTCTTATAAATCCGAAATCATTTTTCTCATCCCTTGGCAATAATGGTGGGTCATATCAAAAATTGTTTCAGACAAAATTTTAGGTAATTATTAGGGGAATATTGTCCATTTTGTACGGTTTTGATATTGTGCCTATTAAGAGAGATATGATTAATGTTTCCCGAAAAACCCACTTTTTCCCACCCCTTTGGTCAATGGTTGGTGCTATAAAAAAAACTCTTCAAACATAAATTTTTGGGCTTTATCCGACACATAGTATGAACGTTGAACGGATTCGATAGTTCACATATTAAGAGAGTTATAGCAATATTTCACTTTTTCGAGAAAAAAAACCATTTTCACCCCCTTCGACCGATTTAGCCCAGTAACGAACTCGACCGAGATTTTATAGGTATACATATTCGGTAAAATATTCAAAGTGATTGGTGCAAAATTACGGCAGTTATCGTGTCCACAAGAAACTGATATACACATATATATATATAGATAGATATATACATACATAAATTATATATAAACTTTTGAACTGACGGTGGTTTTGGGGTCTAGGGGATGTGAAACGCGAAGATTTCTAATGAAATCTACCTAAAACATAATCCCCAGCATATTAAAACAAGCACACATAAACTATTTAAAGTAACACTCTACTTAACAATTCATTTTGTCGGCTACGGTACTGGACTTTCGAAAGCTTGCGTGAAGACTTGGCGGGTGTTCGAGATTGCAAATCTCGGCGGATTTCCTTCGTTCTGAAGAAGAATCGGCACCCAAAATAAACAAGTCTGGGGATAATATCCATGACACGCTGAAGACAGCAGCCAGCTCCTGAAGGATCAACTGAAATTGTTTCTTTGGAATCGATACAATCATAAATATTTCGCTCCACATCGATTTTGAGTTTAATTTTCCGGTAATTACTTCTCGGCCTGGAAAAGAATTCCACATACACTTCTCGAAGGACGTGTTAGATACACTTCATTGTTCATCTCAGGGCACCTTTTTTAGTTTCTTTATTGCTTTCTCTTAGCAATAATTTAGTCGTATTTCCGTTTATTCCTGATGAAGAAAGACATGATTTCTTTCGAAAGGCGTAGAGTTTGAATAAATAAAACACGGCATAAGCCCAAAATTCTACATTATAGATAAAATGGTATTAGTTGCGTTTGACATTAACCATACCGTACATAAAACATCACAATAAATTGGTTGAAAAACTGGATCCAGATAGCTTTAAAACTCATCATTTTGCACCATCTGTTTCCTCTGAATTTGGTTAATTAAAGCTTAATAATTGAGTTTAAATGCCGGTTTGGTAACCCATCGTCCCAGGCAAGCCGGTAACACCTGTAACTACTCAGGCAGATAGGTCACTTGGCCAGGCACGGATTCAGGGGGGGGGGGGGGGGGGGGGGTGTCATGGGGGTCATGACCACCCCCCACCCCCTCCAAACGGAGACTTTTTTTTTTTGCAAATTCAAAAAACGAAAACACAATAACCAGACAAATAAAACTTAACGAATTTTAACTGACAAACAGTTTTGTTTTCATTTTATTCAATACTGAAAATATCTTTATTGCAATTATTATGTTCTGTTACAACTCTACATATTTGCAACTTCATACCTGTTATATAAAAACAATTATTTATTTAACAAAATCAACTCGTCTATTTTGTTTAGCAAACCTTGTGATTACCGAATCGATGTTTATAGTGAGTAGTGGGGTAGTGGGGGAGCTGCTTACCTTTTTATTGAGCCACCCTCGTAGCTGCCCCGAACCTGATATCTCGCTAACAAATCATGGGATTTAAACATACAGGGTGTCCTAGCATTGGTAGAAATGCCCCCTACTTTCCTATAGGCTCTTTATTTGATTAAAAGACCAAAACTAAAAGGTCATTCGCGAGTAGTGGGGTAGTGTTGGTTTCCTGAAGTCGCGCTCGTGCTTGAATATGTATGCCTATGTTGGCAAAGGGTTAGGTGGTGGGGGAGGAGTAGGGTCGAGTGAGGGGTCGTTTAGATGGTATTTTTTCCGCTCTAGGTGATGGTGAGGTTATTTTTTAAAAATGGATGGAATTTGGAAAGGCCATTTGGGGTAAACATGTTGTTTTTTAACATTTTGGCGATGAATGTTTTTTATACGCATGCGCACTTGAGGAGTTTTGTAAGAGGGCGGGCTTTTTAAATGATGATTTACCAATGAGTGTTTTTTTAATATGTATTGAAATAAACCAAAAAAAACTAATAGGTCATCGGCTTTTTACTATCTCGCTAACCAATAATCGGACTTAAACGTATGAGGTGTCGTAGGACTCGTGGTGAACTCCCCTTTTCTATGGATGGGGTATATTCACCCCAAAATAAAAACTACCCTTACCCGGGGGTTGAAATAGTAATATTTTTTGTATGTGCGCGCACGGTCGGCCTTTGTCAAAAGGACCTAACTATACGTTTGTTAATATTTTCTGAACCCCTCATGGGATTTTGCCATAGGCAGTATCCTAACCCTCGGGGTGACACCCCGTTTTTGAATGTAGGATTCATTTTTGTCGAAAGGGCCTAACGACACTTTTGTTCATATCTCGCGAACCAATCATGCTAGGGACTTGTATGAGGGGTCCTAGCACTTGGGGGCAACATTCCCTGTTTGGGGATGAAACTACCCCCCAAAATTGAAAAATCCATATCTTGGAAACGAAGAAGCCTAAAATTAGGTGTGATAGCTCAAAAAATAGGGGATGATATAGGCGTTTACCTCGATGGATCATTTCACCCCTAAAACAGTAAATAGTCATGTTATGGGAGAAAAACGTGTTAAACACCTAAAAATGATAAATGAACCTAAGATCTTTTGTTTTTGATGAAAAATAGCAGGGGGGTGAAACTACCCCCCCAAAATTGAAAAATCCATATCTAGGAAACGAAGAAGCCTAAAATTACGTGTGATAGCTTAAAAAATAGGGGATGATATGGGCTTTTACCTCGATGGATCATTTCACCCCTAAAACAGTAAATAGTCATGCTATGGGGAAAAAACGTGTTAAACACCTAAAAATGATAAATGAACCTAAGATCTTTTGTTTTTGATGAAAAATAGCAGGGGGGGTGAAACTACCCCCCAAAATTGAAAAATCCATATCTCGGAAACGAAGAAGCCTAAAATTAGGTGTGATAGCTTAAAAAATAGGGGATGATATGGGCTTTTACCTCGATGGATCATTTCACCCCTAAAACAGTAAATAGTCATGTTATGGGGAAAAACGTGTTAAACACTTAAAAATGATAAATGAACCTAAGATCTTTTGTTTTTGATGAAAAATAGCAGGGGGGTGAAACTACCCCCCAAAATTGAAAAAACCCTATCTCGGAAACGAAGAATCCTAAAATTAGGTGTGATAGCTTAAAAAATAGGGGATGATATGGGCTTTTACCTCGATGGATCATTTCACCCCTAAAACAGTAAATAGTCATGTTATGGGGAAAAAACGTGTTAAACACCTAAAAATGATAAATGAACCTAAGATCTTTTGTTTTTGATGAAAAATAGCAGGGGGGTGAAACTACCCCCCAAAATTGAAAAAACCCTATCTCGGAAACGAAGAAGCCTAAAATTACGTGTGATAGCTTAAAAAATAGGGGATGATATGGGCTTTTACCTCGATGGATCAATTCACCCCTAAAACAGTAAATAGTCATGCTATGGGGAAAAACGTGTTAAACGCCTAAAAATGATAAATGAACCTAAGATCTTTTGTTTTTGATGAAAAATAGCAGGGGGGTGAAACTACCCCCCAAAATTGAAAAATCCATATCTCGGAAACGAATAATCCTAAAATTAGGTGTGATAGCTTAAAAAATAGGGGATGATATGGGCTTTTACCTCGATGGATCATTTCACCCCTAAAACAGTAAATAGTCATGTTATGGGGAAAAACGTGTTAAACACTTAAAAATGATAAATGAACCTAAGATCTTTTGTTTTTGATGAAAAATAGAAGGGGGGTGAAACTACCCCCCAAAATTGAAAAATCCCTATCTCGGAAACGAAGAATCATAAAATTAGGTGTGATAGCTTAAAAAATAGGGGATGATTAGGGCTTTTACCTCGATGGATCATTTCACCCCTAAAACAGTAAATAGTCATGTTATGGGGAAAAAATGTGTTATACACCTAAAAGCATAAGCATCTTTGTGAAACCATGCATTAATGGACATGTGTATGGAGGATGGTTGTTATTATTATTATTAGGTAATTATGGATTAATGTGCGGATAGATAACTAACCTGTGGGGAGCGTGATGGCGCAGGTGCTTAGCTGCTCGTCTTTACCCGGACGGCTGGGGTTCAAATCCCGGTGACAGCGGGGGGTTGGAATTTTCACCTGAAAAAATCACGTGGCATTCGGCCTTAAATCCCAGGCCAAAACCAAAATGAGCCTGGTTGGCTCCGGCGACTCAAACTAATAGGGAAAAGCCGAAGAAAGAAAGGTAACTCACCAGTAATAGTAAACATTGGTTTGAGGTGTTGAAGAAGTCAGGATGGGCAACCCTTTGCCATGGTTCACGAATGCACCCCAAAAAGTTTTACCTGTCAAGACACAGTCTACCCTGTTGCAGCCTTTAGAAAAAAAATCGAACCGGGGCCTCTGTAGTGACAGTGGAGCTATATTCATGATGATTTTTAAACAAACCTAGGCTTGCCTACTACCGCTGTGTTGAATCTGCACAGAGACTCTGGCTTTGGTTTGCGTAGTGTGCCTTGCTGATAACAGCACAGCGACCTTGTCAGTAAGTTTCATATTACTCATTTGCTTGATAGCGGACATGCTATGCACATGACTAGATCGTTGTTAGGTTTGACAAAGGCTTAGTGAAGCTTATGGCAAGCTTGAAATGAATGTCATGGTATAGTCGGGCTTGGAAGCCAAGACCTTAGGGTTGACAACCAAGTAGGTTAACCACTACACGGTGAGATGGTGAAATAATAATGTAACAGAACATATAGAAACGTTTTCTATAGTTTAACGAATTGGCATACCATGAGAGGTGTAGGTAATGGAAATTGAATCCTTAGCTGATGATTATACTACTTTCCATGCCCACGTATAAGCTATCATGTTAGAAAAAGAATGGTATGGCTTGTTTTAAACGGAGAATAATCATTGTGTTTACTGTGAAACACAAATCTGAATTTAAAATAATTAATTTAAAATTAACTAATTTAAAATTAGTTTAGTACGCTGAAGTTAAAATGAATAATGATCACGTTACCGACAGCCAGTTTCAAAGCCATGAGAACTAAGTGAACAAAGTATAAAATTCATGAGCCAGTGAGGAATTCAACATGCTGTCCTTTGGACAAGAGAGAAGCGTTCTACAGCGACCCTCAATGGTTTGGGACATCGTAAAGATGAAAATTAAATCTAAGCTACTACACGCTTATATACTAGAATAAGAAATGGAAAACAATTGGTCAAATAAAGGACAGAAGGAATAAAAAATGGCCCTCAACCCTCAAGCATAAGGATTGAGGGAGTTGGAAGGAAGGAGAGCCATGAAAGGCAGATAAAAAGTATACTAGGAGAGGCTTTGCCCCAGAGGTAATGGAGGTAAACTGGACTCAGCTCAGAAATCCCTTGGGGTTGCCAACTTCCAAACTGATCAGCCCTTGAGGGTGTAGCCATAGGCAGAGTGCATCGCAAGTCGTGGGGCTAAATACACCCTACCTTCTTGAGGGGGCTTGGGCAAAAGACAGGAAATAACATGAAAATAAAAAAGCAAGGCTGCCTCCTCAGGATATCAGAAAAAATAAATAAACCAGGGCCAATGAAGTTTCAAAAGGAAGAGACTCCCTAGGGCTCGGATACTCTAATCATGTTGGGGTCGGTAGAGAACAAGAGTTGAGCAAGTGTGGTCGACAGGAAATAAGAGAGTGAGGAGCCTAGCACAAGTTAGTGGAAGCAATGACGGTCTCAGCTGGGACTCCGTGATCGTCAACCTACATGACACTAGATATGACGCCCAGGGGTGGAATTAAAGACCTCTTTTTGTTTTTTATCACTGGCTTTTAAGAACGCTAACACATGGCATGCCTTATAATGCAATACTGGTCCTAGGGTATGCAAAAATTGTATTAGAAACTCAGCTAATAATAGAGTGCTTGCCCATGATTTACCTTAAATTTTCCTAAAATCCACTACATTTTCCGCAAATTGACCAAATGACACAACATTCCAGCAAAATTCAACAAATGACTACCAGATTTATTGAAATTCCATTGATTTACCTAAGCATGGTTTAAACTACCTCAAATTCATATAAAATTAGACGAATATAGATGAAAATTCACTAAAATTTACCGAATTTAGCCAAGTGGTGTACAAACCATGAAATTTATCCAATTTTTATTAAAATTGACTACATGTACTCGAAAATTCCATAATATTCCCTTTACATGTATGCTTTTTGTTGTTGTTGTTGTTGTCTCGTTTACCACACTCCCTGTAGACAATCACTTCAACATGACTTTTTCCTAGACTAGGAGCTTCACATTCGACATGATAGCTGAGTTTCATTTCCCATAAACTTGTCTCTGAGGTGGGTGTCAGGAAAAGGCATTCAGCTGTAAAAACCACACCCTCACGTAGACTTTCATAACCTCTTACGTTGAGGTTCCTTACACTAACGACATTAAATGATTGAACGGTTTCCTTTTCACAATTCCTGTCTATACTTTCCTCTTTAAGGTTGCAAGATGTTTGCAAGATTCCTAAAATGCAATTAAATGTAATAAATACCTTAAGATGGTTTCATTTGTTTAATGATATGGTGTTGATGATGGATATATACGTTAAGACTAATTTTTGTTAGGTCTTGACTGGCCTTGCAATTAGAAATTGACAAACCAAACATGGGTTATCTACCAGGGGAACACTTTGACCACTATATTGGTTATTTACCAGTAAGTACAGTTCTAGTAATGAGACAGAAATCCAACACAAACAATGAGCGCGCAATGCGGCGGAGATTGGTACCACGATGTACTGTCGGTTATGTAGCTATGTGGAATGCACATCATATATGGTTTACTTGAAGGTTTGGAGATTCCATTAAAGATATTTCTACAATAAACCATTTTCAAATGGTCATTCGTTGGTGTGAAAATATTTATTATATGGTATTTTATGAAAACAATTATGATTTATAATTTATATGTTTATTGTATTCTTATTTAATGTAAGCACTGGAGGCACTATCGACCAAAATACAGCACTATCTGGAATGTATATTGCATACTTGAAGGTTTGGTGATCCCATTAAAGGTATTCCTACAATAAATGATTTTTAAGTTCTCGTTTTATGGCATGATTATTTAATATATGCTATTTGCTAATAGGATTTGACACTGGAATTATTTTACAAGTAGTTATTTTAATGACCAACAGAGTTTAATGTTAACAAGGCACAGCTCTATTTGAAATTTTGAATAACATGTTGCATGTCATACATCATATGCAACTACTGTAAGGCTTGTGATTTATTTAATGCCTTTAACCCTATATTAAACACGCAGTTTGCAATACTGATAACTGCAATGTTAGTGAAAAAAAATTGAAACAAAACAAAAATCAGCATTGAAAAACCAAAAAGTGGTTGAGCATATATATAGTGGGGAAAAGAAAAGTTTTGTAAACACTAATGTCCAACAAGATTAATTAAATCAGTAACTGTCAGGGTGGCCGAGTGGTTAAGGCGTTTGACTTAAGATCAAATTTCCAAATATATAAGTAAGCAAGGGTTCAAATCCCTTCCCTGACATAACTATTGCTTGAACATGCAAGAAAACAAGAAATATACACAAACTATGTTTATCAATTTAATCATTTTTTTTACAAGAGATAGACACACAGAATACAGCTCTTTTGATTTATCAGTTCTTTTAAACATAACACTTGTTGAAAATTATTTTTTAGGGGATGGGGGTGTTGCTACGTTGACCCATTACACAATAATAGCAGCTTTACGAAGTTCATTTTCTATATTTAATAGCTCTTTCTCATAACCAATATGGCCAAGCTGTTTACAGGCATGCAAGAGCTGTAGACGTTCGACTAATATATTAGGATCGTTCCATTTACTATTTTTTATGAATCGTTTCAGAATCTCGGGAAGCAGTTCATCATTATCACCATCATTATGATTATCATCCTCATTATTATAATCATTTTCATAATGATGATCATTATCATCGTTATCATTACCATCATAATTTCCACCTTTGTCCACAGACTGTTCAATGGATTGAGTTGCCTTTGATAGTGTTGAAAGCTTTTTTTTAGATGTGCTAGAATGCTTTAACATTGTTATGTTATTATTACCACTATTACCTTTCCCCACTAACTTTTTGATGGGGTATATTGTCTCTGATAGGGTTGAGGGCTTTTGAGATGTGGGTGCATGTCTGAACATGGGTTTCACAGGAGGTGTCGAAGGTTTCTCATTAAACAACTCGCTAACAGTATGAGTGCGTTGTAGTGTATTAAACTTGAGGTTAATATTATTTTGAGCAGTACTATTTTTCTCTTGGACTTGGTTTCTTGCTTTGGTTTGGGTTTTCCTTACATTTAGACTAGCGTGATTATTAAGTTTACATTCATGATTGTTTGAAGAAAGTACGTCGAATTCTTTTGTTTTAAGCATTCCTCGACACTGTTTCGATCGTTGCTTTGAACAGCGCCAAATAATAGTTCCATTTTTATTGCTTTGTTTCACAATATATGAATATCCTTTATAGTATGCATAAGGCTTACCATACCTAGTCACTGATACTTCCATATCAACTGTCAAGCACAAACTAATCTCTAGTAAAGACAACTCGGTAATAACAACAATAGTTTAATGTGGGAGCATATATACATGCAAAAAGTGGGAGCAAAGGTGGGGGGTAAAAAGTGGGAGCAAAAGTGGTAGCAAATGTGGGAGAAAAAAAATAACTGTGAGCAAAAAGTGGGAGCAAATATGGGATCAAATGTGGGAGCAAAGCAAATATAAAAAGTGGGAGCAAATATGCTAAGAAATATGTCAACAAATATACCAGCAAAAGTAAATACACAAGTCAAGATAGATTAAAGTGCAAAGAAAATATGGAAGCAAATATGAGAGCAAAAATTGTGTTTTTCTAAAACAACTAGACATAACAAACTTAGTCATAACCTAACCTAACCTAACCCAACCTAACCAAACCTAACCTCACCTAACCTCACCTAACCTAACCTAACCTCACCTAACCTCACCTAACCTAACCTCACCTCACCTAACCTCACCTCACCTAACCTAACCTAACCTAACTTTACCTAACCTAACTTGACTGAACTTTACCTAACCTAACCCATCATAACTTCACCTAACCTAACTTTACCTAATCTAACTTCACCTAACCTAACGTTCAACTCTCAGATCAAAATTAAATTCTAGGCATAGTTGAGTTGGAACCCAAGACTTCAGGGATAACACACAAGTATACTAGCCACTACACCGCAAAATGGGCAAATTATCATGCAACACAACATAAAGTAAAAGTTTCCTGTAGTGTAACTCATTGGCTGTCAACCATAGTTTGGGAATTCAAACCCAAGACCTCAAGACTTTTGTTTTGAACATTATCAGAAATATTATTCCATTTACATTTTGCTGCTGCTTATAGTTATAAGAGTTGGCATTAATATGGGAAGCAAAAAAAAAGTGGGAGCAAATGTGGGAGCCAATATGGGAGCAAATATAGGAGCCAAGATGGGGGGGCAAAAGTGGGAGCAAATGTGGGAGCCAATATGGGAGTCAATATGGAGGCAAATATGGGAGCAAATGTGTGAACTAATCATCTCACCTCGGATATCGCCAGTGAGTACTCATATCCACCGCAAGGTAGCGGAAACATACTTTGTGTGTTGTATGTATCTATCTTACAAAGTTTGACTGCATGCAAAACGTCCTTGTATAAGCTGTGCATATAATTTTCATATACAATTAAGACCAAGTGTTCAGTACTAACATGTATAGCCTTGTCTAGGGTATATAGAGGATCGTTAGCAAGAAAGACTGACTAACCCAGGAGTGTAAAGCCTTGCCATATGCAGTAAGCATCTGTTGGCAGAAATGGTTCCTAATAATAACGGACTTAATGAATATGAAACGTGTTTTGAGTGTCGTCTTAAATCCTATTTTATACGTTGTGATACGTGTAAGGATTTAAGACGACACACAAAAGACAACAAACCCAAAATACGTTTTGTCGTCTTAAATCCTTACACGTATCACAACGTATAAAATAGGATTTAAGACGACACTCAAAACACGTTTCATATTCATTAAGTCCGTTATTATTAGGAACCATTTCTGCCAACAGATGCTTACTGCATATGGCAAGGCTTTACACTCCTGGTTAGTCAGTCTTTCTTGCTAACGATCCTCTATATACCCTAGACAAGGCTATACATGTTAGTACTGAACACTTGGTCTTAATTGTATATGAAAATTATATGCACAGCTTATACAAGGACGTTTTGCATGCAGTCAAACTTTGTAAGATAGATACATACAACACACAAAGTATGTTTCCGCTACCTTGCGGTGGATATGAGTACTCACTGGCGATATCCGAGGTGAGATGATTAGTTCACACATTTGCTCCCATATTTGCCTCCATATTGACTCCCATATTGGCTCCCACATTTGCTCCCACTTTTGCCCCCCATCTTGGCTCCTATATTTGCTCCCATATTGGCTCCCACATTTGCTCCCACTTTTTTTTTGCTTCCCATATTAATGCCAACTCTTATAACTATAAGCAGCAGCAAAATGTAAATGGAATAATATTTCTGATAATGTTCAAAACAAAAGTCTTGAGGTCTTGGGTTTGAATTCCCAAACTATGGTTGACAGCCAATGAGTTACACTACAGGAAACTTTTACTTTATGTTGTGTTGCATGATAATTTGCCCATTTTGCGGTGTAGTGGCTAGTATACTTGTGTGTTATCCCTGAAGTCTTGGGTTCCAACTCAACTATGCCTAGAATTTAATTTTGATCTGAGAGTTGAACGTTAGGTTAGGTGAAGTTAGATTAGGTAAAGTTAGGTTAGGTGAAGTTATGATGGGTTAGGTTAGGTAAAGTTCAGTCAAGTTAGGTTAGGTAAAGTTAGGTTAGGTTAGGTTAGGTGAGGTGAGGTTAGGTGAGGTGAGGTTAGGTTAGGTGAGGTTAGGTGAGGTTAGGTTAGGTTAGGTGAGGTTAGGTGAGGTTAGGTTTGGTTAGGTTGGGTTAGGTTAGGTTAGGTTATGACTAAGTTTGTTATGTCTAGTTGTTTTAGAAAAACACAATTTTTGCTCTCATATTTGCTTCCATATTTTCTTTGCACTTTAATCTATCTTGACTTGTGTATTTACTTTTGCTGGTATATTTGTTGACATATTTCTTAGCATATTTGCTCCCACTTTTTATATTTGCTTTGCTCCCACATTTGATCCCATATTTGCTCCCACTTTTTGCTCACAGTTATTTTTTTTCTCCCACATTTGCTACCACTTTTGCTCCCACTTTTTACCCCCCACCTTTGCTCCCACTTTTTGCATGTATATATGCTCCCACATTAAACTATTGTTGTTATTACCGAGTTGTCTTTACTAGAGATTAGTTTGTGCTTGACAGTTGATATGGAAGTATCAGTGACTAGGTATGGTAAGCCTTATGCATACTATAAAGGATATTCATATATTGTGAAACAAAGCAATAAAAATGGAACTATTATTTGGCGCTGTTCAAAGCAACGATCGAAACAGTGTCGAGGAATGCTTAAAACAAAAGAATTCGACGTACTTTCTTCAAACAATCATGAATGTAAACTTAATAATCACGCTAGTCTAAATGTAAGGAAAACCCAAACCAAAGCAAGAAACCAAGTCCAAGAGAAAAATAGTACTGCTCAAGATAATATTAACCTCAAGTTTAATACACTACAACGCACTCATACTGTTAGCGAGTTGTTTAATGAGAAACCTTCGACACCTCCTGTGAAACCCATGTTCAGACATGCACCCACATCTCAAAAGCCCTCAACCCTATCAGAGACAATATACCCCATCAAAAAGTTAGTGGGGAAAGGTAATAGTGGTAATAATAACATAACAATGTTAAAGCATTCTAGCACATCTAAAAAAAAGCTTTCAACACTATCAAAGGCAACTCAATCCATTGAACAGTCTGTGGACAAAGGTGGAAATTATGATGGTAATGATAACGATGATAATGATCATCATTATGAAAATGATTATAATAATGAGGATGATAATCATAATGATGGTGATAATGATGAACTGCTTCCCGAGATTCTGAAACGATTCATAAAAAATAGTAAATGGAACGATCCTAATATATTAGTCGAACGTCTACAGCTCTTGCATGCCTGTAAACAGCTTGGCCATATTGGTTATGAGAAAGAGCTATTAAATATAGAAAATGAACTTCGTAAAGCTGCTATTATTGTGTAATGGGTCAACGTAGCAACACCCCCATCCCCTAAAAAATAATTTTCAACAAGTGTTATGTTTAAAAGAACTGATAAATCAAAAGAGCTGTATTCTGTGTGTCTATCTCTTGTAAAAAAAATGATTAAATTGATAAACATAGTTTGTGTATATTTCTTGTTTTCTTGCATGTTCAAGCAATAGTTATGTCAGGGAAGGGATTTGAACCCTTGCTTACTTATATATTTGGAAATTTGATCTTAAGTCAAACGCCTTAACCACTCGGCCACCCTGACAGTTACTGATTTAATTAATCTTGTTGGACATTAGTGTTTACAAAACTTTTCTTTTCCCCACTATATATATGCTCAACCACTTTTTGGTTTTTCAATGCTGATTTTTGTTTTGTTTCAATTTTTTTTCACTAACATTGCAGTTATCAGTATTGCAAACTGCGTGTTTAATATAGGGTTAAAGGCATTAAATAAATCACAAGCCTTACAGTAGTTGCATATGATGTATGACATGCAACATGTTATTCAAAATTTCAAATAGAGCTGTGCCTTGTTAACATTAAACTCTGTTGGTCATTAAAATAACTACTTGTAAAATAATTCCAGTGTCAAATCCTATTAGCAAATAGCATATATTAAATAATCATGCCATAAAACGAGAACTTAAAAATCATTTATTGTAGGAATACCTTTAATGGGATCACCAAACCTTCAAGTATGCAATATACATTCCAGATAGTGCTGTATTTTGGTCGATAGTGCCTCCAGTGCTTACATTAAATAAGAATACAATAAACATATAAATTATAAATCATAATTGTTTTCATAAAATACCATATAATAAATATTTTCACACCAACGAATGACCATTTGAAAATGGTTTATTGTAGAAATATCTTTAATGGAATCTCCAAACCTTCAAGTAAACCATATATGATGTGCATTCCACATAGCTACATAACCGACAGTACATCGTGGTACCAATCTCCGCCGCATTGCGCGCTCATTGTTTGTGTTGGATTTCTGTCTCATTACTAGAACTGTACTTACTGGTAAATAACCAATATAGTGGTCAAAGTGTTCCCCTGGTAGATAACCCATGTTTGGTTTGTCAATTTCTAATTGCAAGGCCAGTCAAGACCTAACAAAAATTAGTCTTAACGTATATATCCATCATCAACACCATATCATTAAACAAATGAAACCATCTTAAGGTATTTATTACATTTAATTGCATTTTAGGAATCTTGCAAACATCTTGCAACCTTAAAGAGGAAAGTATAGACAGGAATTGTGAAAAGGAAACCGTTCAATCATTTAATGTCGTTAGTGTAAGGAACCTCAACGTAAGAGGTTATGAAAGTCTACGTGAGGGTGTGGTTTTTACAGCTGAATGCCTTTTCCTGACACCCACCTCAGAGACAAGTTTATGGGAAATGAAACTCAGCTATCATGTCGAATGTGAAGCTCCTAGTCTAGGAAAAAGTCATGTTGAAGTGATTGTCTACAGGGAGTGTGGTAAACGAGACAACAACAACAACAACAAAAAGCATACATGTAAAGGGAATATTATGGAATTTTCGAGTACATGTAGTCAATTTTAATAAAAATTGGATAAATTTCATGGTTTGTACACCACTTGGCTAAATTCGGTAAATTTTAGTGAATTTTCATCTATATTCGTCTAATTTTATATGAATTTGAGGTAGTTTAAACCATGCTTAGGTAAATCAATGGAATTTCAATAAATCTGGTAGTCATTTGTTGAATTTTGCTGGAATGTTGTGTCATTTGGTCAATTTGCGGAAAATGTAGTGGATTTTAGGAAAATTTAAGGTAAATCATGGGCAAGCACTCTATTATTAGCTGAGTTTCTAATACAATTTTTGCATACCCTAGGACCAGTATTGCATTATAAGGCATGCCATGTGTTAGCGTTCTTAAAAGCCAGTGATAAAAAACAAAAAGAGGTCTTTAATTCCACCCCTGGGCGTCATATCTAGTGTCATGTAGGTTGACGATCACGGAGTCCCAGCTGAGACCGTCATTGCTTCCACTAACTTGTGCTAGGCTCCTCACTCTCTTATTTCCTGTCGACCACACTTGCTCAACTCTTGTTCTCTACCGACCCCAACATGATTAGAGTATCCGAGCCCTAGGGAGTCTCTTCCTTTTGAAACTTCATTGGCCCTGGTTTATTTATTTTTTCTGATATCCTGAGGAGGCAGCCTTGCTTTTTTATTTTCATGTTATTTCCTGTCTTTTGCCCAAGCCCCCTCAAGAAGGTAGGGTGTATTTAGCCCCACGACTTGCGATGCACTCTGCCTATGGCTACACCCTCAAGGGCTGATCAGTTTGGAAGTTGGCAACCCCAAGGGATTTCTGAGCTGAGTCCAGTTTACCTCCATTACCTCTGGGGCAAAGCCTCTCCTAGTATACTTTTTATCTGCCTTTCATGGCTCTCCTTCCTTCCAACTCCCTCAATCCTTATGCTTGAGGGTTGAGGGCCATTTTTTATTCCTTCTGTCCTTTATTTGACCAATTGTTTTCCATTTCTTATTCTAGTATATAAGCGTGTAGTAGCTTAGATTTAATTTTCATCTTTACGATGTCCCAAACCATTGAGGGTCGCTGTAGAACGCTTCTCTCTTGTCCAAAGGACAGCATGTTGAATTCCTCACTGGCTCATGAATTTTATACTTTGTTCACTTAGTTCTCATGGCTTTGAAACTGGCTGTCGGTAACGTGATCATTATTCATTTTAACTTCAGCGTACTAAACTAATTTTAAATTAGTTAATTTTAAATTAATTATTTTAAATTCAGATTTGTGTTTCACAGTAAACACAATGATTATTCTCCGTTTAAAACAAGCCATACCATTCTTTTTCTAACATGATAGCTTATACGTGGGCATGGAAAGTAGTATAATCATCAGCTAAGGATTCAATTTCCATTACCTACACCTCTCATGGTATGCCAATTCGTTAAACTATAGAAAACGTTTCTATATGTTCTGTTACATTATTATTTCACCATCTCACCGTGTAGTGGTTAACCTACTTGGTTGTCAACCCTAAGGTCTTGGCTTCCAAGCCCGACTATACCATGACATTCATTTCAAGCTTGCCATAAGCTTCACTAAGCCTTTGTCAAACCTAACAACGATCTAGTCATGTGCATAGCATGTCCGCTATCAAGCAAATGAGTAATATGAAACTTACTGACAAGGTCGCTGTGCTGTTATCAGCAAGGCACACTACGCAAACCAAAGCCAGAGTCTCTGTGCAGATTCAACACAGCGGTAGTAGGCAAGCCTAGGTTTGTTTAAAAATCATCATGAATATAGCTCCACTGTCACTACAGAGGCCCCGGTTCGATTTTTTTTCTAAAGGCTGCAACAGGGTAGACTGTGTCTTGACAGGTAAAACTTTTTGGGGTGCATTCGTGAACCATGGCAAAGGGTTGCCCATCCTGACTTCTTCAACACCTCAAACCAATGTTTACTATTACTGGTGAGTTACCTTTCTTTCTTCGGCTTTTCCCTATTAGTTTGAGTCGCCGGAGCCAACCAGGCT